>CANXYC011010553.1:0-16703 GCA_948193065.1 Aleurites moluccanus | reverse complement strand
TTTGGTCCCGGTCATAAGGTCTGATCCGCCTTATGTTTATATTGTTCCCTAATATGGATGATTAGGACCTACATGGTCCAACGTATTTGACTGGAGACTGTATGATTTCTTTTCCTACAGTCCATCCCACTATCTGTCATTTCACGCATATGAAACCATATTATATGATACTTTATGAACTTGATATTATTCAATTCTTGATTTTATTCGATTGACATCCTTATTGACATGACCCAAACTATTTATTGCGATGCATGTGAATTCACTGAGTATCATCTATACTCACTGCTCATTGTTTACCCCTTTTAGGAGAGGATTAGAGTTGCAGAATCCAGACTTCCGTTTCTCTGAGGATTTTGCAACAGATATATGATGTACATTCCAGATACTTATTTTATATAACAATTGTATTTTGGTGTTCATAATCTAGCTGTTCCATGGGTATGTTCAGGTTAGCTAGGAAATGAACATGTATCCAAATGATGATACTATGATATGAAAAATATATGTCATAATTGTTATGATCCTGTGGGTATTGTTAATGCAGTTGATTGAGAATATATGACATGTTGTGATTGATAATGAATGGATAGAGATTGTATACATGTATACATTGTATTGATAGGATTCATATGTCTGATATTGGGTTCTACGGGTGTCGGTCGCCATTGGCATCTTCCGTGCCCTAGGACCGTCATGGCTCGCGAGAGCGGGTCGTAACAGTCAACAATAACCCAAATAGAATCATATCCCTTTGAAGTCCATGGTAGACCAACTATGAAATCCATAGTAACCTATTCCCATTTCCATTATGGCAGCTCTATCTCCTGAAGTAGCCCTAATGGCTTTTGATGCTTAAACTTAACCTGCTGACAGGCTAAGATTTAGACACAAACTGAGCTACATATTTCTTCATCCCTGGCCACCAATAAACATCTCTGAGATCATGGTACATATTGGTAATCCCTGGAGGTACATTGTAAGCAGAATAGTGAGCCTCTCATATAATTCGATCTCATAGCTCATCATAATCCGGTACACAGATACGCCTCCCACATCCCAACACTCCATCATCCACTGTGAACTCTGTCATCTGACCACTCAGAACCTCCCCCTTTAGCTTTAATAGATAAGGATCTCTGTCCTGACCCATTTTGATATCATCTATCAATAGTGACTTTGCCCAAAATTGGGCTATCAGAGCCTGGTTCTGATCCTGGGAGCCCAAATCCAACTCTACCCCAAAATCCGCCAACTGCCTCAAATCTCTGATCAATGGCCTCCTGCCAATCACAATATGTGCAAGGCTACCCATAGACTTCCTGCTCAGAGCATCCACCACTACATTGGCCTTCCCTGGGTGATAGAGAATCTCACAGTCATAATCCTTTAAAAGCTCAACCCATCTATGTTGCCTCAGATTTAGATCCTTCTGCTGAAATATATACTTATACTCTTATGATCAGTATATATCTCACATTTCGACCCATACAAATAGTGTCTCCAAATCTTCGAGGCAAAGATCACAGCTGCCATCTCCAAATCATGAGTTGGATAATTTACTTCATGTTTCTTTAATTGACGAGAAGCATAAGCAATTACCCTACCCATCTTCATGAGAACACACCCTAGGCCAATTTGCGAAGCATCATAATATACTGTAAATTTCTCCCCTTCAATTGGTAATGCCAAAACCGAAGCACTGGTAAGGCAATACTTCAGAGTCTGAAAGCTACGGTCATACTCATCCGTCCAGACATACCACTCTTGTTTCCTCATCAGTCTAGTCAAAGGAGCTGCGATATGGGAGAAATCCTTTACAAACCTCTGATAATATCTAGCCATACCCAGAAAATTGCACACCTCTGTAACACTAGTAGGCTGGGGCCAATTAGCTACCGCCTTAATCTTCTGAGGATCCACCATAATACCATCTTTATAGATCACATGCCCCAAGAACCACACCTCAGTCAACCAGAACTGATACTTAGATAATTTAGCATATAGCTGATACTCCCGAAGTGTCTGTAGAACTATCCTCAGATGCTCCCTGTGTTCTTCCTCACTCTTGGAATAAATAAGGATGTCATTAATGAAGACGATGACAAGCTTATCCAAGTAAGACCTGAACACCCTGTTCATCAGATCCATAAAAGCTGATGGAGTATTTGTCAACCAGAATGGTAGAACCAAAAACTTATAATGACCATAGTGGGTTCTGAAAGCAGTCTTAGGTATGTCACTCTGCTTAATCTTCAATTGATGATACCCAGATCTCAAATCAATCTTAGAAAAATGGCTAGCACCCTACAGCTGATCAAATAAGTCATCTATCTGTGGCAATGGATACTTATTCTTCACTGTGACTTTGTTTAGCTACCTGAAATCAATACACATCCTCAATGAGCCATCTTTCTTTCTCACAAATAGTACCGGTGCACCCTAAGGAGAACTGCTCGGTCTGATAAACCCTCTATCCAATAGCTCCTGTAACTGTGTCTTCAACTCTTTCAGTTCAGCTGGAGCCATTCTGTATGGTGGAATGGATATCGGGTCTGTGCCTACATGCACCTCTATCTCAAACTCAATCTCCCTATCAGGGGGCAATCCTGGTAACTACTCAGGAAATACATCAGGAAACTCCTGAACAACCGGTATCTGATCCAACTGAACAGAAGATCTTTGTACATCCACTACATGTGCTAAATAGGCTGAACAGCCTTTTCCAATCATCCTCCAAGCTTAGATAGTAGAAATAAGGTTAACTCGAAACTCCCGAATCTTACCCTGAAACTCAAACTCCGGCTGCCCCTCAGGCTAAAATCTAATCCTCTTCCGATAATAGTCTATCACTACCCGATGTCTAGTAAACCAATCCATACCTAATATAACGTCTAACTCAAGTACAGGCAACTCAATCAAATCAGCACGCAGAATATGATCATCAATCTCAACAATGCAATCAGGATAAACATAATCAACATCCATACAATCTTCCATAGGAGTAGCAACAGACAATGGCATATCTAACAACCTCCTTTCCTTATTCAATTTGGATGCAAAATGTGGTGACACAAAAAAGTGAGTTGCACCCGAATCAAATAAGGCATCAACAACCTCATTCTGAACCAAAATAGTACCTATGACAACATTCTCTAATCTCTGGGCATCTTGAGTGTTGACCACAAATACTCTGCCTTGGCCCCTACTAGCTGGAGCTTGACTGCCACTAGGAGTTTGTCCTCCCCTGCCTTTGCCTCTAACCGTATCCTCTCTGCCCAAATTCTGGCTAGCCTGAACCACTGGCAGAGATACTGTGACCAATGGCTACTGATCAGCCCTTACTGGACAAGTGTTAATAAAATGGCCCTGTTGGCCACACCTCAAACATGCACTTGTCCACCTCCAACACTCCCCTGCATGCCTCCTACCACAATACCTACAAGCTAGTATACCAGAAGTCTGTATAACTGGCATCGAAGAACCCTAGGAGTAAGCAGGCGCTGACTGAACCACTGGCTGACCCCTACTCTATAATCTATGCCTCTGACTACCCCCTGAAGATCTTTGCTCAAATCTAGGCACTGGCTCAAATGGTCTAGATTGGGAGCTACTCTCGCCCCATCTAGTATGTGATCTTGGGCCACCCTTCCTTCTCAGTCTTGTACTTTTTCTCCATTTGAGTAGCCTTGTCTATCACTGTGGTCAATGAAGTAAACTCTGTAGCAAGTAGAGCATTATGCAAGGCAGCATGTAAACCCTTCTAAAATCTGCTAATCAAAGTCGCCTCTGTCGGTACTATATGAGCTGCATATCTACTCAGTCTGATAAACTCCTCGACATACTCCTCTACATATTGGTCCCCCTGCTCAAGCTGCTCAAATCTCACTAGATTACGGGTCCTAACACCTTCAGTGATGAACTCATCAATCAAGCCCTGTCGAAACTCTGCCCAAGTAGGAGGGTGCTCTCCATATAACCTGGTCTCCATATGCCCAAAAACTAAATCTAGGCCTTACCTTTAAGCAAAAGACCCACCAATTCTACTAATCTCAACTCTAAACAAGGTAGTCTCCTCACTACCTTCTCCACCTCCTCTAGAAAATTAGCAGGATTTGTACCTCTGTCCCCTCTGAACTCAGGTAAGTTTAGCTTTAGAAAGCTAAACATAGAAACTCCTCCCTCCTCAATTTCTCTCCTGCCCCCCTGTACAGCTAGCTCCCTCTAAGTCCCCACTGGCTGTATAGGAGCCAGTGTCACTACCTCAAGTACTACTAATGGAGGTACCATTACAGGAGCAGGTGGTGGTTGTGCCTGCTGTTTCTCCCTCCTAATCTCAGCCATCTCTCTCTTTAGCTCCATCAAACCCCTCATCATCTCAACCCTCCAAGGATCATCTCCCCTCTTTGAGTCCTCTAAAGTCCGTCGGGATCGAGACGGACCCTTTGATACACTAATCTCCCTCACTAGGGACTCATTGGAGGCAACCTCAGCCTCCCTAGAGTCTCTGTCTCTGCTGTCAGACATGTCTGTAATCTATCGAAAAAAGAGGAAACAGTCTCAGAATACAGTAAAAACGCAAAATAATAACATATAATAGACGATAACAGCAAAGGACGATAAAGGAAATACTATGCTCCATGATATACTTAATTTTACCCTATTTTGTAACTAATCACTATTCCTCTATAATACAGTTACTATTTATCTGTAACCTAGATTCACATTCTATAAACCTAGTGCTCTGATACTACCTCTGTCATGACCTAGTTTTTCGGACCGCCACAGTCCTAGGGCATAGGAAATGCCAATGGCGACCAACACTCGTAGAACCCAGTACCATTGCACAATGTATCAACCTCAATATATTATTCATTTATTAATTAATTACCAGTCATTCTGTTAACCTATTATGCATTCTGTAATTATTCTGCAAGTGGCTGTTACAATCATATATCGTACAACATCATCATCATATAAGCAACATTTACCATCAAATATCATATACATATATACATGCAATGTTCATCTTCTAGCTAACTCTTATATACCCATGGAGCAGCTAGATAATGAACACCAAAAATGAATACATAATATATCAAAAATATACACAATAGTCTGTAGCAGGAATCTACGGAAGACAGAAGATTGGATCCTGCAATCTACTCTCCTAAAATGGTTAAACAATGAAACAAGTGAGTATAGATGATACTCAGTGAATTTACATGCATCACAATAAATAATAGGCATAATTAAAATAGTGGTGTCAATCAATGGAATAATAGTGTACAGAATGGATATCAGGGTACAGTAAAGCCAAAGAAATACATATAGGCTTGGCTACATATGGAAAGATAGATAATGAGATGGACTATATGAAAAGAAATCATACAATCTCCAGTCAGTCAATATGGACCAAGTAGGTCTCCAGTATCAATAAGAATAAGGCTGATCAGGCCTTATGGCCAGGACCATAACCCCTCCTAGCTAAGGTTCAATAATACAATGTGCACAAGGTTGACAGTATTTCCCCACTACCCTGTTCAATCGATAGTTCTGCCAAACTATATCAAGGTCAATAACGAGGGATACCATAAGCAACAATGGCATCCAGATACCAGTCAATATAATAACAGTCAGTTTGGTATCAATCAGTATAGTATGCAATATGTTCATTGGCAATGTCATATACATTATACAATCAATAATAATAAGTTTGGCAACAAGGAAAGGTAAGAAACAAAAGTTGGTTCGGTGGTCGAAAATGGTAGGTCAATTGGCATGCCAATGTCGCTGGCGACAATAGCATTCAATTGGTAGGCCTATGGCATGCAAACCAATAGGCCAATGGCAAATGAACTAGGCATTTTGTCGAACACTTGATGACCACACAATGGCAAGCCAATAGGTTAGGTTTGGTGCTAAATTTGGCTTGCCCTATCAAAGAAACAATAAACCACATTGTCAAACAAAGCAAGGGTATCAATAAACAAAATTAAACTACATTAAAATAGGATCAAAATTACAAGGAAAATCAAGTAAAAACCAAACAAAATCAAAGGCATTATAGGTCAATTAGGGTACGACCATGAAGTGAGTTTTTGCCAATAGTTTCCAATCAACAATCTAACAATTCAAACATGTCAAATGATGCAATGTAAACTCAACTAATGATCCAAATAGCCAATTCACACTCCAATTGCACCAATTCCACCGAATTCCCCCAAAATGCTTACTTTGAAAATTCAATTTGAGCAATCTCCAATTCTACATCAAATTGTCCATCAGTTAGTTATTCATTCATATCCAATTAACTATTTCTAACCTCAATTAACATAAACACATCCTAATTTAATAATTCATCCTTTACAACTTCAATTTAAGCAATCAAATTGGGAATTCCATCAAATTAGGATAAACTAATGCAATTAAACATCATACCCATTCAATTGAACCTAAAATAACACTAAATCACCAATCAAATCAAACAATTAAACCACTTACCAAAATTGCTCAAGATGGCTGAAATCCCTTTGAAGTTCTTCCTCCAATTCCTTTGCTCATTTCTTTAAATTAATGATAGAAATGAGATAAGCTACCTTGATTTGTTAAATTTCTATCAATTTCCTTAACAAATCTCTAAGAAATAAGAAAGATGGAAGATGGAAAGGAAGAAAGGAAGGTTAGGCAATGGAAGAAATGAAATGGAAAAGATGATAGCCGAAAATGGTGAAGGCAAATTACTAGAAAATTCAAATATAAAATTACAACTAAACCCTCAAACTTCCATCCTTTACACTTTGGTCCTTAAATCTTCTGTAATTTATTCTGATAATTCTGTCAGGATTTAGATATCAGAGTGGGGAGTGTATAGACTTATTTTAATTTATATTTATTTATAAAAATGGTTCTAGAGTCATTCTGTAACTCCGACCGACCTATTTTTACTATTCACCTTAAAGTTTTATTTATTTATGAAAATGTCATTACTTACTTTTTCAGTGTTCCTAAATGATTTTCACTTCTTTCTTTTTATCAAAATTAGACATAAATTATGGTTATCTTTTACCCCCAGATCAACTTCAGAAATTCTTCTGTTGACCGGACTATTCATTTCTCGGCAGTGTTCCCGACACCGCTAATTTTCGAAAAAGTTTCAAATTTGCTTTCTAATTGTATTTCTAAAATTATTTCCCAGCATATCAAGACTAAAGGACCACATACTGAGAATTAATTCATGTATGATAGTTATAATATTCTAGGGTATTACAAATTCAATACTAAGCAAATTCAAGGCATGTGAATAGTGATTTGCATTCGGCCAAAATGACACTTTCATACAAGGTTTTCAATTTCAATTATAACACAATAGGAATGTTAAAGGATGCATATAAGACTCACCTAAGCTTCCAAATGTCTTTGAAAAATTCAATTTCACCACAAACCACCAATAGAGCCGAATAGCATAACCTTGCCAAAACTTGGATTCTACACCAAACAATTCATCAATTAGTTACCTATTAACTTCCAATTGACATATTCTAACATCAATTAACATAAACTAACACTAATTCAAGTAGCTAAGACAAACAACTTCCATTAGGTTTTGAATTTTAGGGATTTCTATCAATTTGCATCAATTGATGCAATCTAACTTAAAATTCATCTAATTCAACCTTAGAATCATTCAACTAAACTATAAAATCAAACAAATAAGCTTCTTACCTTGAATGGAGGTTCCACCCAAATTGGTTTCTTCAAGAATTCCTAGGTTTTCTTTGCTCTTCCTTGCAATTTGATGATGGAAATAGAAGGAACTAAGTTAGGACTTAATTTTTATATGATTTACGTAAGAAATTTGGTGAAGAATGAAGAAGAAATAGAGGAGGAAATGAGGAAGGGAGGTTGGCCACTATGAAGAAAAGAAGAAGATGATGAAAATTTTGTCTAAGTGTTGTAATATATACAAAAATCAATTTGCAAATTACAACTTAATCCCCGAACTTCCATAAGTTACACTTTGACCCCAACTTCTTCTGTAATTTATTCTGACAATTTTGTCAGGATTTGGATTTTAAAGTGGGGAGTTAATAAGCTTATTTTAATTTATACTTATTTATAAAAATATTTTCAGAGTCGTTCTGTAACTTTGACAGATCAATTTTTACTATTCACCTTAAAGTTCTATTTATTTATAATTTTGCCATTGGTTACTTTTTCAGTATTCCTAAATGATTTTTACTTCTTTCTTTTTACCAAAATTACACATACATTATGGTTATCTTTTACCTCCTAGTCAATTTCAGAAATTCTTCTGTTGACCGGACTGCTAATTTCTAGGCAGTGTTCCAGACACCGCCGCTTTCTGAAAAAGTAACTAGTTCGCTTTCTAACTGTGTTTCTAAAATTATTTTCCATCATTTCAAGACTTTTGAACCACATACTGAGATCTAAATCATGCATGTGAGTTAAAAATTTCTAGGGCATTACAGCGACTTAGACAGAGATAGGCATAATTGCACATAATATGCCACTTCAATATCATCATTATGATATACAAATCTCATTTTTTAAAATGAGGCGACTATCTGGTTTTACGCACGAGCTCTCTTTATTATTTTCTGGATAATTCATTGAAAACTGTCAATCTTTATTCATCTCATAAACAAATAAAAACGATTACCTATGTGAACAGGTTAATTTTTTTTTCTATCTGACATGCTTTTACATTATAATAATAATAAATGTATTAAATATCTATATTCATGTAAGTACAAAACAAACACCATATTTTTAATATTAATAAAAATAATAAAGTGAATATTATTAGAAGAAAAAAAAAACAATAAATAACATAAATATATCAACAATTACGCAATCCTTGAGTTTTTATATGTCCAAAGCAAACATCTCTAGGTACATGTTTTGTAAAATTCATATTTTTTACTTATTTTTAAAATTATATTTTATTGAGTATTAATAAATATTTTAAGAATATTTAATTAAAATTATAAATATAAAATTATTTTTGAAAAAAATTGTATTTTAAAGGAATAATTATATAAAAGTAAAGAAAAATGAATTTTTCAAAATGAATTTTAAATTTAAATTTTTTAAATTATTGTATCAAATCATTATGTATTGTTAATTTTGAATTTATTTATTTATTTAAATTAATTAATTTAATTATTGGTTAGATAATTAATTAACTAAATTAAATGTTTAGTTGAAATATTTTAGAATATTATTTATTTAATTATTATTGATGGAGAATATTTCTTTAGATTTTTAAATTATATATTATTATATTATAATATATTATATTATTATATTATATATATATACACACACATGATTTGAAAGAAGGGAAGAGAAGAAAATGGGAGGGAAAAGAAAAAAAGGGGGACAACACATTAAAGAAGAGAGAGAGAGGAGGTTGGCGACCACCGGCGGGCACGTGCCAGTCCAACTGATAGAGGATCCATTGATGAAGCTAGGGTAAGAAAGTTTGTCGTCAGGTTCCGCCGGACGCGTTGCCCAAAATACCAGCCGGCCGAATGCTTTTCGGGTGATTTTGGTTGATTTCCATTGAGTTTTCTGGCGATTTTGATTTCTTTGGGTTCCTTTCTTTCTGGGCTTTCTGATGGTATCCATTTTTCCCTGATCATAGGGACTGAAAAATAAGACAGGCATGTAGTATTCGGATAAGTGCAAGTATGTAGGTTTTAAATTATTTTAAAATTTACTATAAATTATTTAGAGTATGTTTAAAGATAAATTTATGAAAAATATTGGGTGTTGACATTGATATTAGAATATTTAGGCAATAAATAATTAATAACTGTGTTAGAATTAAGTTTATAAATTAAGATAAATTGATATTATTAATTTAAAATTATTATGAAAATTATTTGGATGGTATTGTGAAATTTAAGTACCGAAAGTTAAATATTTATGGAGTAAATTAATTATGACGGTAGTTAAAATAGAAGAATAAATTAATTTAAATTGAAGAAAATTATTTGAAGTACAAATAATAATTTATTTGGATAATATATTGATCGTTGGTAATAAGTAATAATATTTTAGAGGATTAATTATTAAGATATTAATTATTATATAATTATTATTTGAGAATTAAAGCGAATAATTATTTTATTTAATTAATTGGAGACTAAAATTAAAAATTAGTTTTAAAATAATTATTTTTACTGAATTATTGGGATATTGATATTGAAATTTGTTGCGGAGTAATTATTTTAATTAGTCAGAATAATTTATCGAATTATTAGAGAAATTATTTTAGAGATTGAGATAATTGAATAAACAATTAAATAAATTATTTGATGAAATGATTACTTATTAGTAATATATTAATTTCGATTTATTGATTATTGAGGATTTATTTAATTTATTGGAGATTGCTAATGAGAATTTAAATATAGAATAGCTAACGGATGGATTATTTCACATTTTGAAAATTGTTATTTATATAGTTGATTAAGAGAATAATTATTGAAATATTATAATAATTAATTATTTATTGATATTAGATAATTGAGTTGTCCAAAATTTATTATAAATATTTATTGTTAAATTGGAGATTCATAATGGGTCAATTGAATTGATGGTGCTGATGTGAACCTATATGTTATTTATTTAAAAGTGTTTTTATTTTTATTTCAGGGGAGATTCTGTCGAAATTTTAGCAAATTCTTGAAAGTTGTTTCTTTTAATTTCAGAGTCAACGTTGAATATTCTATTCTAATAATTCTCGTATTTAATTCAGTATTCCTGGTGTCTTCTTTATTGTCATTCGGGAAGCGCTATGAGAAGAGTCAATCGGTTGGATGGTCGTCAAGTCTGTGAGTAATATTTTCAAATATATTTTCCTATTTTTATGCATATGCATTTAATTGTATTATATATTTATATATAATTATGTATTAATATTATTAAATAAATAGGGACATATGTGTTTGTTACATTATAAATTGTGTTGCATATTATGTGTGGTTGTTGGATGTAATTAAGATAATATAGGACCACATAGGATTTTGAGTATGAAAATGGTTATGGATATGGTTATGATTTGATGAATTATGACTGGTGTATGTTGGTGGCTTGCTCATCACCTAACACTGTTGCCAGTTGAGTCAACGTTGCCTGGTTTAATCCAGTGATGGCTGGGACCCAATATATTAGAATAAGAGATAATATTGGACCATGAGAGCTATATATAGAGGAATTGGCTCCCTACATAAATTTTAAAGTGGTTCATGTTGACTAATTCTCATACTTATTTGATTAGGTGATTTTTTGTTTGTTTGACATGTTATATGAGCATTTTATTAATAGAATAATTAGATGACACCAGCTAAGAGCAAATGGATGGTTGCCGAAAAGAAGGCAAATGGGAGAAACTAAAAAGCAATACTCTCTATTGTGCATTGAGTAGAGAAGAATATGGAAAGATCTCCTATTGTATTTCAACCAAATAAATTTTGGATACATTAGAAAACACTCATGAGGGCACCAATCAAGTTAAAGGTAAGAAAAATTCAAATTCTTATTCATGAATTTGAGCTATTCCAAATGCAACCTAATGAAAGTGTATCCGAAATGTATAATCATAGCGATTGTTAATCAAATGAGGAATTTTGGGAAGACTTACTCTCTTTGCAAAATTGTCACAATCCGACTCCAGTAGTGTGACGATCCTAGGGTAAGGGTAGGTTTAAGGCCACCATAAACCCATAGAACACTCATATCTTGTATCTTATACATAACATATATCCACATCATACATAGTTAACATCATGTTTACTCATTTCTATGAATCATAAAATTATCATTCATGCATTTTCATATATCACCATATGATTTTCCTCTTGTTCCTTACTGATCAAAAGATACATCCCACATTAATAAGGAACAAGAGTAACCTACAATGTATCAATTTAGACATAAAAATAATATTATTCTTAACATCTAACTAACTATGGAGCTCTAAAGTATGCACCTCATACATATAAATATCATAATATAAAATAATATTCATCAAAAGAATTACATAGATTCTTCTTGGAGGAATAAATCAAGAAGCTATGTCTTCTAAGTTAGCTTCCTCTCAAGCTACACTATCACCTGAAATCCACAGAAGAGGAGTGAGCCTTAAACTCAGTACGATATAAATATGCAATACAATGATCAAGCTAAAGGAACATGGGTATGGAAGTTTCAAAATGTTATGTTTACAAGAACATAAGTGCTCATAATAAAATAACACTAACAAATCATATGATAGAATTGTCATCATCAGAACACATCAGTAGACTTGCTACCTTATCATAACAGAACGCATCAGTAGCCTTGCCACCTTATCGTAATACATATGCTTGGTCGGGCATATGCCTAGAGCTTATGATCCCCTCTAGATAGAACACTGATAAAAACCCTATCAGCTAGGTTCTCAAAGTGCACAATGGACTAATGAATTTACTCTCATTGGGAGGAGCATTCTATACATATACATATCATGGGTTATACAACTTGGATTTCACAAGAATCATATTGGTCACAAGACCATCAACATAAAAACATAAATTCGTTCAAGTTAACAAATAGGTTTCATATAAACTTGGTCCAAGGAAGAATGACCAAGTCATTTACAACATATAAAGTGATTACATAGAATAATTTATCATTGGTTTGAGAACATCATAAAAATTTCATTTAATAGGTTAATAATACAATGTTTCATAACATGAGAATCATATACATGTACATTAGGAAGGTTTGAACAATTAATTTCAAGGAAACAACATGCATATGCAATGTTTATACTTACCTCAAAGCAAACTATCATTGTATTTCCCTCAATTACTTGTACATTCAATAATATTCTCTATTTTCTTGAGTCCTCCTCTCTTATGTCAAATCTCCAAATATTCACAATTAGGGTTTACGCCCAATAATGTTCATCCATGGTAAATTCTTATGATTCTAATCATCCTTTAGAATTATAATATGCATTCTAACATCAATTTAATCACTTATTAAAGAAATGAGGAATATTGGAATGAATAACTACTATTCACTCAAAACTCTAAATCCATATATATCTTACTTATAATCTATAATAAATACTAATGATACTCTTAAATATCTATACTTAACTTATATTCATCTATTCTAACCATTAATTAACTTATTTTAAACTTAGAAGTGAGTTTGGAATAAATACCTTGAATTCCTAGAAATGGAGAATCCTTGAGAAATCTAAAATGTTGATGTTTCTTGGTAGTTTAATATTAGTTTCTTGTGTTAATAGAGATGAAATAAGTATTTGAGAAGAGAATTTACTAAATTTATGGATGGGTGAAGTGCATTTAGGAAGAAAGAAAGAGAAGGGAAAGAAATAAATATAATTTGAAAATTAAAGAAGAAGGGTCGGATATTTATAGACTCGTGTCTTCATGCCAGTGAATAAGCTCTCACAGCCGCGAAGGCCACCATTCACGTTGGGTTTGAAGCACTTCTTCATGGCTGTAAAGGGACATTTCACGCTCGTGAATACAAATATGAAGAATTGGCCAATTTACACAGAAACTTTTATCACGGTGGTGAATGATTTCTTATGCTCGTGAAGAACACTTCACACCCATGAGGAATCTTCATGCCTATAAAAGGCTTGTTGATGAGAATCTCTCATGTTTTCTCCATTCTAACTTATCCAAACTCAATCAACTTATACGTATACATGTTTAACATATCAAAATTAGTTATAACTCATCATGTCTCAATATATAATCATTTTAGGAGTAATCTATACTTCATATAACATTCTAGATTATCTATCATGCATATATAAATATATACATGCTAACATTCATCAAACAAACATGAGTGAATACATGTCTACTCTAACGTTCCAAGTATTGGGTATTACAAAAATTCTTGGAGTTATTCCTAAGAAGGATTGGGAAGCTAAAGTCACTTCCATTGAAGAGACCAATGACCTAAGTGATCTTCTAACAGATAATTTGATGGGTAAAGTACTTACTTATGAGATCACCTTATCTCAAGGAAAAGTTGAAGAAAAGAATATGAAGTTGGCCTTCTTTGCTTCAAAGGAGACATCTATAAGTGGAAGTGATGAGGAGGAACATGATGAGGACATGACTATACTCACTATAAAAATAAGAAATTTAATCCTTAGAAGCAAAAAGCCATATGAGAAGTAAAAAAAGCAAAGAAGCAATAAAGTGAAGTGCTTCGAATATGACAAGTATGGTCAAATTAAATCCGATTGTCCAAGGTTAAAAAATAAGAAGAATTTTAAGAAAGTTTTGGCGGCCACTTGGGATGATTCAAGTGAATCGGATGATGATGATAAAATAAGTAAGGATGAGGAGGTCAATATTTACTTAATGACTATTAAGGAGGACACATCTTATAGTGAGGTAAGTAACTCTAACTTCATTAATAATGATGATGTTATACATATGATAAAATTATTGCTTTCAAAGTATCATAAGTTACAAAATAAATATGATAATTTCAAAATAATGACAAATAATGTTTTGAATGCATGTGATGGCTATGTTGATGAGATAGCCACTTTGAATGCCTCCAAAAGTGAGTTAAAAAATATCATCCTTCAAAAGACTCAAAGTCTTTATGATATCTGTAATGAAAATATAAATTTGAAGGATAAATTAGCTACTCATGATGAGTCTATATCCAAACTTTGCTAAGGTAAAGATAAGTTAGATGAGATTTTTGAATCTCAAATGTGTCCAACTAATAAGTTTGAACTTGGATATAGTGAAGGTGGTAAGCCATTCACTTCTAAAACCACTTTTGTTAAGGCATCTAGCTCCACTTCACATGTGCCATATATGCCTCCACATAAGGTCATGAGACCTAAGAATGACACTCTTAAGGAATGGGATCAAAGAAGACTTTCATTTGCATACATTAGACCAAGACCACAATATGAGCTCAGACCTCAATTTAGACCAAGAAATGATTTTTATCATAATATGAAGTGTCATTATTGTGGTAAAATTTATCACTTGAAATGTAGATGCCATGTTAGAAAATTGCATCTAGGTTACATTAATTTGATTGCTCTTAATGCTAACCCCCATGGACCTAAAGGAAAAAGGGTACCAAAAATACATATTTCTATTTCTTCTATGCACAAATTTTTAAAGAAGAATAATGGAACAAAAATGGTCTATCAATCTCCATATAGGAGAAATGGTGAAAACAATGCCTATGCATATGGAGCATATGGAAATGGAATGATATATAGACCTTGCACTAAAGGATATGATGTTAGTATAGGTACTCTAAAGACAATCATTGTAATGATATTTTTAGAAATATATTAATAAAAAAATATTATTTATTAATCAGTGTTTATTATTGTTTAGAATAATATTGTATAACTGTTCAATAAAGTCCATGGTATAAATATAGCATGAAGGCATTCATGATATGATCATGATAGTGAGATTCTTATCATGTATAATTACGTTTTAACCTAAATTTTTCTAGTCATAGAATCAATGAGATTGGACATTATTGATTCGGAAAGACTAACACATGCGTATACTATAAGATCTTATAAAGATGTTGACATTGAGATGTCTAAGTATAGCATGTAGATGCTTACTAAGAGTAGTAAGTGCATCGGAGTGGTCGCAGGAGATAGTCATATGGAAATCTAAATAATGTTAATAACATATCTTTACATAAAAATGTGTAAATATACTTAGACTTGAGATGCTTAAGAGTGATCTAGAGTGAAGATGTTGTACTTTGATTCCATGCCTTGCTCTCCCAATGGGTTTGCTTATAGGGTGGACATTAGGTATATTTTGAGGCACTTGTAGATATTTAAGTAGTCAACAAAGGATATTATAACTCCTATTAGAAGGAGGGTTTTACCTAAGGCCTCTTGTATAATGTAATACCCTAGAATATTATAACTTTCATGCATGAATTTATTCTCAACATGTGGTTCTTTAGTCTTGAAATGATGGAAAATAATTTTAGAGACACAGTCAGAAAGCAAACTTGTCACTTTTTCGGAAACTGGCTGTGTCGGGAACACTGCCGAAAAATGAGCAATCCGGTCAACAGAAGAATTTTCGAAGTTGACTTGGTGATAAAAGATGACCATAATTTATGTCTAATTTTGGTAAAAAGAAAGAAGTGAAAATCATATAGGAACACTGAAAAAGTAAACAATGGCATTTTCATAAATAAAGGGAAATTCAAGGTGAATAGTGAAAAGTGGTCGGCCGAAGTTACAAAATGACTCCAGAACCCTTTTTATAAATAAGTATAAATTAAAATAATTCTATCCACTCCCCATTCTGGTATCTAAATCCTGACAGAATTATCAAAATAAATTACAGAAGATTTAAGGATCAAAGTTTAAAGAATGGAACTTGAGGGATTTAGTTGTAATTGTGCATTTTAGCTTTTCTTTATATTTTCCATCACCATTTTCAGTTGCCATTTTCTTTCTTCCTTTCATGTTTGTGCCGAAGCCATATTTGGCCATTTTCCATCTCCATTTCTTCATTTCCTTATAGATTTCTTTAGGAATTTGATAGGAAATTAACAAATCAATCAAGCTTTCTTCATTTCTTCCATTAGATTGCTTGGAGGAGTGAAGGTTTGGG
>CANXYC011010549.1:0-21000 GCA_948193065.1 Aleurites moluccanus | reverse complement strand
ATTAGGGATAGTAATAGTCCACATTCTAGTCCAGCCTTTATGGTAATAAACCATGCAGAGCAGGTGCGAGGAAAAGCACGAATGGTTATAGACTATCGTCAGATAAATAAAGCAACCAAAGATGATAGTTATAAGATCCCTACAGCAGGTGATGTCATAGATAGGGTAAGTCTTAAACAACCTTTTATCTTTTCTAAATTTGATCTAAAAAGTGGTTATTGGCAGGTAAAGATGGAAGAAGAATCTGTAGCCTTAACAGCCTTCAATGCACCTCAAGGGATGTATGAATGGTTGGTAATGCCATTCAGCCTGAAAAATGCTTCAGGCGTATTTCAACGCAAAATGGACAATGCATTTAAAGCATTGAAAAAATTTTATGTGGTCTATATAGACGATGTGTTAGTTTTTAGTAATAATAAAAAAGAATATATGAGTCATCTTGAACAAGTGACTGATATCTTCAAACATGAAGGTATGATTCTATCTGAAAGAAAGATAGAATGGTTTAAGGAAAATATTAATTTTGTAGGAATGGAAATTGAAAAGGGAAAAATTAGGCTACAAAGCCATATTTCTGAAAAAATTATTAACTTTCCTGACAAACTAGAAGATAGGAAGCAAGTACAAAGATTTTGTGCACTTGCTAACTATGCTAGAAAATTCATGAAAAACTTATCCAAAAACTTAGGAAGAATATCAAAGAAAACGTCTGATAAAATTCCTTGGTTTTAGGATAATGAGAACACTCAGGCTGTTATCCAGGTAAAAAATAAAATGAAAAATTTACCTTGTCGTAATTTACCATCAGATACAGATGAGTTAGTCCTAGAAACAGATGTTTCAAAAAAAATCATGGGAAGCAGTATTAAAAATCAAAGGTAGGAAACCGGAAAAAATCTGTAAGTATTGATCTGGAACCTTTTAAGGATCTGAAATTAATTATCCAATTCATGAAAAGGAAGTCTTAACAGTTAAAAATGGTATAAAAGCATTTTACATCTTCCTGGCTCCTAAAAGGTTCGTAATTAGAATAGATTCAACCTATGTAAAATGATTTATGAATCTGAATCTTAAAGAGGCTAGGCAAACTAGACTTTTAAGATTGCAAGAGTGGTTTAGCTATTACAGGTTTGATATTGAATATATTCCTTCTGATAAAAATGTAGTAGCTGATTCTCTTTCTCGTGAATTGTCTAATTTTACAGATGGACCCTGCTGCCAAGAACAAGCTATGTTGGATCTGTAAAAGGGAGGGTCATACTCAGAAGCAATGCATAAAGAAAGTCAAAAAAGGTAAACAAGATCCCAAGAGTGATAGCTCTAGTTCTTCAAGAACGAAAAGAAAAACTATAGCATCAAAAGATGTTATGTGTTGGATATGTAAAGTTGAAGGATACATATCTACAGAGTGTTCTAAAAAGAAGCCAGCGAGTTCAAAAGAACTGGTTAACCCAAAAAGGGTTAATGAAAAGCCCAAGGAGAAATCCTTGGCCCAAAAAAAAGAGAAAAATACTCTGGCGCTAAAAGTGCGAGTCCCTGAAAATTTTTACGAAAGAACAGCCAAAAAACTAGGCCTTACTCCTGAGCAAGTAAAAAGATTCAGAGAATAACTTCATCAAAAAGATGAAGATGAGAAGGCCGCTATGAGAAGGCCACAATGCCCAACTCCTTCACAGGAGGGTAGCCATGATGGCTCAAAGAAGGCTAGTGGAAAAGCCGATGAACCTTCAGTAGTTCCAAACCAAAAAGCCAATGGAAGTGCCAAGGAATCTAGAGTTTTAAACTAAACGGCTTCTGAAAGTGCCAGTGAATCTTTATCGATTCCAAATCGATAGGCTAATGAAAGTGCCGATGAACAGTTACAAGTTCTAAATCAAACTCCTTTACAGAAGAAGAGTTGTAAAAACTCTGGTGATCTGTCAAATCATAAATCCAAGGCTAGTGGAAAAGCCAGTGAATCTTCACATATTCCAAACCAAAATCGTAAAGAGGATAAAGTTAAAAAAGGCTTTGAGGATGAAATTCCTAATTGTGATGATTTAAATTGGGATATTATTTTTACTGAATTCAAAAAACAGGAAAAACAACAATCTCCTAAAGAAGTCACAATGAAAAAATCTGAAAATGAATCTGATGACATTCATGAAGAATTCATGAAGATCATGCGGGTAGACAACCCTGAGGTTTCAAACAACTGCAAGGATGAAAATTCCTGGTACTTCATTAAGTACGATTATGGTCTTTCAAAAGATGGATCTATGTTGTGTTCTGGATTGCATGGAGGATTAGCCAAAGAAACTTGAAGTAATTACAACACTTTGCAGATGAAGTTGTTTCATATATTTCATATCTAGAAAAATAACTTGAAATCCGTAAAAAGGATGAAGAAGATTTCCTTCAGTTAGTAATGGAAAGGGATAGACTTCTTGATGAAATGAGTTCATACATTCCGCCAAAGGTAGCCTATACCAGAAAAATTAAGAAGGTGGACTCAATAGATCATTCCCTCAAAGAATGTTTTATGTTACATCCATACATTCATTGCAAGGATATGAAGGCCTGAATCTGAGAATTCCCTCAGAAATGGCAAAAGATAGTCTTCACTACACAGATGTAGGACTGACAGAGATTATCGAGATCAATAGAAACGATAAAAATCTGTGTAAATCACTTCCAAATATTGTGTAAGAATCCTTAGAGTTCTTGAGTTCAAATTCAAGAATAATTACCAGTTACATTATTAGCACAATTATGGATTGTGGCGAGGATGGAACGGTTCGTTATCCTTATCAAATTTGGGATCTCCGTCCTGTTATGGCTAAGAAATTTGTTGAGCCACAGAAGGTTAATAATCAGAACTTAAATTTTTATTTTACCATGTATAAAGAAAACAAGATTATTACCCAAGCTGTGAGAATTGAAAATTTCAAAGCTAGCCTGGAGAAGGCAATCTATACAAGTAATTATATCCTTCTCGGAGATGGTAAAGTGTTTGTTACGATATGGTCCCAATATACTCCCATTACAAGAGTATTGTCCATGATCAAGGGACGAGAAGAAGCACAAAAATTATTTCTGAGACTAGTAGATTTAGATCCAAGTCTGGATTTCCAACCTGAAACCATGAAGGTCTGAAAAAAGGTTGCTCAGTTCAGAGAGCAACGTGTTGCAGAGGAAATGGTTATGGGATATGCAGAGCTAAGAGAAAGCATGGATGCCCCAGTCAGCAACTCATAGATGGAGTGACAAAAAACGTCATCCATGACGTCAACCTCAGCGTGATAATTGAGGAATTGCTTTTCAGAAGAAACTACAAATATTAAAGCACTGTTTACCAAAGTAGCTTTAAAATTTATGGTTACAATGAAAAAAACGTATCCTTGATAAACACTAACTTCTTAGCTGTAAAATTAAAGCAGTATTTATCTTTATTTAATTATTATACCAAATACAGCTGGAAAACAGTACTAGAGGCACCAACTGTCCATTTTATTTTGAAATATTGTAAAGCTGGCATACTATTTCAGCTACCCATCTTAATTATTGTACTAGTTTTCTTTTGAGCTGGCAAACAGTAATACAGACACCAGCTACGTTTGTAAAAATTCTATATATACCTCTTCAGCTTATTGAAGAGGGGGAATGAAATAAAATATAGAGTTTCTTTAAAAGAACAATATTTGTCAAGTCTTTATCTGTGTGATTATTTTACTTCTATATACCTTTCATCTTTCAAAACGGTCTGATATCCAGGAGTGTTGCAGTAAGATCTAACTAAGAAAAGGCAGTAAGTCATATCCTCCATATCTCTCTGAAGATATTGCTGGTGATGAGCTTGGAAGGAAAGCTAAAGCTGTTGCGGAAGCTTAGTGGACACAGTTTACAAAGGTATGTATTTTATAAATGTTTTAATTTTATAATTAAACGTTTAGATCTTTCACCCGATCTGCTAATAACAATTGGCTCAGAGGACTAGCTTTAACTCAAGTTAGGAGGAAAGAGTTGAGTGTCAGTCTTAGACTGCAGGATCCTTTCTTTGCGTTATATGAATAAAGAACAATAGAGTTACATATTGCTATAAAAAGGATTGAAAGACTTGAAAAGCCTAATAAAAGAGATTTTGAACTTAAAAAATTTCTAGACCAAGAGTTTGAGTTCAATAATTTCCATTATTGAGAAAGGCTTGGTACTTTTGCACGTTTATTGGATGACCAGTAATTCTTCAGATTGCTCTTATCCTTATTTTCATTATCTAGATCACGGTGTAGGTAAGGATCCAGTAATAGGGTTACTAAATTTTATTATAGATCGATTAGACTCTCTAAATAATTCTATAGATAAATTGTTCAAAAATTTAGAAGAGTTGACTCTTAGACATAGTGAATTTGAGGAATTTTTCCTTGAGAACAAAGGCCCTTTAGGATTTGTTGCTAGCTCTCGTTATCACAACGAATATAAAAAACTGAAAGAAATCAAAAATAAAAGAAAAACCCTTTAAAAGATTTTTAGGAGTAGTTTTCTGTAATTTCACCTTTGAATAAAATAATTAAAGAGAGAGCAGACTCACTTAAATGGTATCAGAGCCTAAAAGAAGAGGATTTTGGATCTCTTTGAAAGAAAAATAGGACTTGGGGGGTAAAAATAGAAATAACTTAAGTTTGGGGCGAATAAGAACTGTCAGTAAAATTAAGTTAAAAATTAAAGGACTTTTGTGTTACGTTTTAAAGTTTAAGGATGATAATGTGCATTAGTCAATATTTCAGGGATTATCTATGAAATTATCCCTTTGAATTGAAGTTAAATTTTAAGAATATATATATATATAAACTCTTTGTGTTTACGTGGAGAAGGCTGGTGAGAATGACATCAAAACGCAAGGTCCATTTTCGTGATACCAAACCTCAACATTTGTTTTTTTCTGTTCTCATTTATGTACATATATCTCAGCTAATGAAAGTGGCAAATGATTTAACCCTTTGTGATCCATAGTTTAAAAACTAAATTTATTTGGTAGATGTAGCTGTCAATAAATTTTTTTGTTATAATAATTATAATATATTAATGATCTTATATTATAATTAATATATTAAGAGAGATGCTAATCAGGTACTGTTTGCTTAATTTCTTTAATTATTGTTAGAAATAATATATATTTATTATTAAATTGTATCTTAATGTAAGGAATATTAATTAAAGTTGATAAGTACTGCAGACTGCTTTCTTTTATTTCTTTGCTTTTAGTGTTTCAGTCTCCTTTTGCCTTTTTTGTTATTCTTTTGGTTGTCCCCCCAATAAAGCAATATTAAAGACAAAATAAAAGTGACCACATGCTTTATTTTCGGGTCCAGTCTACTTTAAATCGGAGAAATTTTAATATGTTGTATCAAAATTGACTTGCTGTTAGGGGTGGAGGCGTTGCTTATTTTACACAGTAATTTTTTATATGTTTTATTTTAATTATTTAAAAATTTTATTAAAAAATTATATTTTGATAATATTTAATATAATAAATTTATTGATATATTTTTTATACTAAACAAAAATCATTTGTATATCTAAAAATATATTATAAATTTTATATATTATATTTAACGGTCTAAATTTAACGCATATATAATATATTTTTAGATGGTCAAATGATTTTTTATTTAGTATAAAAAATATATCAATAGATTCATTATATTAATAAAATATAAATTTTTAAAATTTTTTAAATAACTAAAACGAGATAAATAAGAAGTTGCTGTGTATCCTAAACCCGTCTTTTAGCCCAACTGCCCATGCAATGTTATGAACCCCCAAAGGCCTATTTGACCATAAGAAACAACTTAAAGCACTTTGGGTAAGGCCCAAAATTCAATCTAGAGAAGAATGATTTAACCACCAAGAATAGGGTGCGTCCCACTCAATCATATTGGTTAAGAAAAATGCAAGGTTTTAATTAATAATTTTAAATGAAAATTCAAGAGTATAATGAGTTTTTTCTTTTCTAAATTTGAGGGATTATTTTATACATTATGATAATGTTGTCTATCACATTAACTAATATATGTTGATTTGAGTAATAAAATTTTTATTTATTTTTAAATAAAATTTTGACTTTGAATATTATGAATAGAAAAAATAAATGTAGAAAAAATATAGTCCATCTTATAGATTTTACTCGACTCAAGTCTAATATCGAGTAATTTCACTAAAAAAAATAAATATTATATTAAAAATCAGATAAAATTACATATTTATAGTGATATTAAAATTATTTTTAAAATTAAAAATTTTTCATGTAATTATAATAAAGAATTAGCTAATAAATTTTTTATTCGGTAATATTAAAATTATTTTTAAAACAAAAAATTTGAAGTTTGAATTGAAGTTAAATTTTAAGAATTTATATATATAAACTCTTTGTGTTTACGTGGAGAAAACTAGTGAGAATGACATCAAAACACAAGGTCCATTTTCGTGATACCAAACCTCAACATTTGTTTTTTTCTGTTCTCATTTATGTATATATATATATCTCAGCTAATGAAAGTGGCAAATGATTTAACTCTTTTTGATCCATAGTTTAAAAACTAAATTTATTTGGTAGATGTAGCTGTCAATAAAATTTTTTGTTATAATAATTATAATATATTAATGATCTTATATTATAATTAATATATTAATTATAATAAATTAATACATTATAATTAAGTTTCCAATTTGGGTTCTTGATTAATCAATGACCTTATTCTCAATAAAAAAATCTTTCAAAAGAATATTATATTAGGAATACATATTCCCTATGTTTAATGGAAATTTTTTTGGAAAGAACTTGTCTACATAGAGTTATTTGAGAATATAGATTTATTAAATGTGATAATAATATGTGAAGATTAAAATATAATTTTAAAAATAATTATATATTTTAAAAATAAGTTTATTATAATCATAAATATTTTATAATCTTACCTATTAAAAGATAATTAATATTTTCAATCATTATAATCAATAATATGTGAAGAATAAAATATTTTTTCATATTGTTTTAAAATTAAATAAGAAAAATTATTCACTATTAAATTTTGAATTTTTTTTTAATTTAATTCCAACTGAAATTCAAATTTCAAATATTCCAATATTAAAAATGATTCTATTATTATTAAATCAAAAGCCGATTAATAAATTTAAAGTTTTCAATCGTTTACCGTTATAAACTTATATATATATATTTATATATATAGTAACGTAACCAACTACATAAATTAGTTATCCCTAACTGCCACCATACATATATATTTTTTCTTTTTTTCCTAAGTACAATAAATAGCATGTAACATAAGAAAAGTTCCAATATGTATGCGTGCATGTGTATATATACAAAATCTGTACAAACCCACATAGGAAAAACATATAGGCATAGCAAAGCTAGCAATGAATAAGTATCTCTCAAATTACTCATCTTTTTATTCATTTATTATCATTGTCTATGTTGGAATTATAATGCCTATTTGCGCCATAAACAATTCAGCTAATAATAATTATGAAAAGATTCCAGCAGTTATTGTTTTTGGAGATTCAATAGTGGATACAGGGAATAACAACTACGTTAAAACTATTGTCAAGTGTAACTTCCCACCTTATGGGAGAGACTTCATGGGAGGAGTATCTACGGGAAGGTTTAGCAATGGAGAGGTTCCTTCTGACATAATAGGTAAGCATTATAATAAACTTCTCTCCCTCTCTTTAGAGTTTAGAACACAAACACAACATAGGTATACATGTTCTTTCAAGCAAATTAAACTAGAAGTGTGACAGTTAGTGTCTGTCCAAAATTTCTATACATTTTTATTAACATCAATATAAAAATATTAAAAAATAATGCACACAACAAATCTCAAAAATTGACAAATCGATTGGTAAAATAAATTTACTCTCATATTTTATTGATCCGAGATGAATTTAAAATAAATTATGCAGTATATAAAAATTAATCCGTGATATTATCTTAATGTTAATTATATATATGATTACATAATATTTTATATAAAAATGTGCACAACAAGTATTAAGGGTTGGCTAACCACTTGATAGGCAATTAAGTTTACTCTAATTTTATTGATCGGAGGTGAATTTTGTAAAATGTATGAACAAGTATTTGCAACATTTCGTATACGTATTAGTATACAGGTATGTGAGGTATGTGGAAGAGATAATAAAGCACGAATCTAATGACTATATAGAGTTTATTATTAATGGATGAGACAAAAATGCACGTTTGTTCAAAACAAATAAAAGGATAAAATTGCACGAGTGAAAGTGTATAGTGCAATTTATTTTTATAAAAAAAAAAATTAGTGTGATAATTTCTAATATATTTTTAATTTATTTTTTTATATATATTACCAATTTCTTAATTAAAAAGAGAAGATGAATGTCAGATTTTAAGTTTTAAATTCAATATATATTATTAACATGTAATTGAGTTAATAATTTAATCATTGAGTACTTAACACGTAAAACAGATTGATATTGTGATTATTGTTTAAAATGCAAGGAGACATATTATAATAAGTGGCGAAAAAATTAATTCAGTTTGATTAATTCATTGATTAATTATTTGGTTTATTAATTTTTTATTTATTTTTTTGGGATCGAGTAAAAAAAATTGATTGAATCGATAAAAATAAAGTGAACTGATTTTTAATTTGATTTTTAATTTTTTCAGTTCAATCGATCGGTTAGATCTGATTTTGATAACCATGTAAATAATAAGTCCGTCCCTCTTACTATATTGATAGGAATATAATCGATTATATTGAATCACTAAACTATACTAATTCAATAGAGAAATTAAGGAGCTTAATTAATATATATATATATATATATATATATATATATATATATATATATATATATATATATCACACTCTAATTAAAAATTAAGTAAAAGGTTTTGAATTTGCAGCTCAAGGATTTGGTGTAAAGAAGCTTTTACCAGCTTATCTTGATCCCAATCTCCAGCTTAAAGACCTCTTAACTGGAGTAAGTTTTGCCTCTGGTGGTGCTGGTTATGATCCTCTCACATCCAAAATTGTGGTAATTAATTAATTAATTCTCCTGTCCATTAACTTCTTTTCCTTTTCAATTTAACCTAATTAATTATAAATAATTAACTTTCATTTTCTTAATTACATTTTACCTACTTGCAGTCTGCATTGTCATTATCAGATCAATTACACTTATTGAGAGATTACTTATATAAAATAAAGACAGGAGTGGGAGAAGAAGAAATGGCAAAAATACTATCCAAAAGCATATTTATAGTATGCGTAGGAGCTGATGACATTGCCAATACGTATTTTTCTACAATATTTAGAAGACCTTTCTATGATCTTAATTCCTATACTGATATAATGGTCAGTTCAGCTTCAAGTTTTTATAAGGTACTATTCATAATCTTTATATCTTTTTTATGAATTAGATATTCGATGATTTCAAATTTTATAAGGATCTAATCTTAATTTGTAAACCATTATAATTGAATTTTCTTTTTCAAAGTTTCACTTATTTTTTAATTAAATCTTATAAATAAATTCAAGAATAAACTAATATATATTTAATTGTTATTATCATATAAATTACAAAATAGATATTAATTTTAGTAAATACATAAATTAATCCGAAAATATTTTACAAAAATAAATAAATTATCATTTTGTACCTAAAATTTGACCTAATTAATGTAATAGTTCATATTTTTGTTAAAATAATTAAATATATGATTTTTGAATTTTGTTTCTGTCAATAAATTAATAATTTTATTTAATATTTTATCAGTTTACCATTAAAAATTATATAAAAGACTAAAAGATCTCTCGTTTACGACTATATTTTTTCATCTTTACATTTTTTTTTTTCCAAACAAAAAGAAAACTCTTTAGTTTTGAGAGAGTAGAATTTTCTAGCAAATGAAATTAATCTACATATATAATCATCAATTAAATTTCACATTCAGAAATAATTAAACTACTCAAATTCCAAATAAACTAGATTCAACAAGATCCAATTGACATTTATAAAAGAAAAGGGACAAAAATTCAAGAATCATAATCCAATATTAAAGAGAGAAAACAAATCAAGAAATTACTTGGAAGAAAAAGACCATAATTTGCGGGCTAAATGGGTCAGGCCTTTGAAAAATGTCAAATTTTCCAAACCCTAGTCCAGCCTATGAGAGGTCTAACCACCATGAATAATTGTCAATTGTACATGTCTAATGGGAAAAAAGTCGAACTTTGACAGGAACTCTATGGAATAGGAGCAAGGAGAATTGGAGTAATCAGTTTACCACCAATTGGGTGTTTGCCATCACAGAGAACTTTAGGTGGAGGCATATTAAGAGAGTGTTCAGAATTTTCGAATGAAGCAGCAAAGCTCTTCAATTCCAAGCTCTCCTCAACGATTGATTCTCTCAATAAAGAGCTTCCAAATGTTAGGCTTGTCTATTTGGACATCTACAATCAATTATTTTCCCTCATCCAAAACCCTGCTCAATATGGTAATTATCAGCACAGGCTGAATCTGATCCTTTCTTTGTATTACAGAAGAGTTATGAGACACATACGCACTGACATTGTGAAACACATTTATGACACATTTCTATTCTTATAAAAATTAGCACAGGTCACGCATGTTATATATACAGTTTATTAGTGTTTCATAGTGGAAGATTGAGGGCGAGATTCAAATCCTCACGCCAACTATAAATAATTTCACTTCTATATGTTGTCGAACACTATTTCTATATGGCTTGAATAACTTGGATGATAATGGCAATTTTGTTGTGCAAAACAGGGTTTGAAGTGGCAACTAAAGGATGCTGTGGCACAGGAATTATAGAGGTCAGCATACTGTGTAATCGTTTAGAAGACAAACATACATGCACAGATGCCTCAAAATACATATTCTGGGATAGTTACCATCCATCAGAGAAAGCTTACCAAATCCTTACAACTACGACCCTCAATAAGTATAGGAACAAATTCTTCTGAGCTTCTTTAGCCCTCTTTATCTCATTGCAGAGAAATGAAGGGGTTCGGAAAACCATCCCCTCCAAACTTAATCTCCCTCTATTTATGAAATCAATATGTGAAGAAAACACTGAAATAAACAAGTTCCAACTTTCAACGCAACTAACGGGAACCAAAAATGGAGCTAATTTAGCTTATGTTTGACAATAGATGTTGAATATGACCATTCTACCTTCCTAATTCTTATTCTTTCATGTGTCAGTTTACAAATGGCAACAGCACAAAAATCTCTGATTGTTACCAACAAAAATAAGACACCACTTGTAGTATCCAGTAATCTTCAATGGATAGAAAGTGTATACCAAAATCAAAAGCGCATAAGAAATCAATTGTTAGAGAAGAAAGAGAGAACCAAAAAGAAAAAAATGCCAAGAGGCTCAAGTCTTCCATAAAAAAATGACTAGGAATTGATAATTGCAAGCATATCTTACATAGCAAAGGCACTTCTTATCATATGAAAACAATATGGGACAAGTAGTACAAGTAACTTCAAATACTAGTTTTTTGAGAAAGCCATTCTTTCAAACATATATAGAAATATACAAGTAACCAGTTTCAAATATATTATTCCCACAGCCACACCTAAATCTTTTAACTCCTAATGCAAATCTAAAGTCCATATTTTCTCCTTATACTACCCAGATGAGCTACAAAATTGCATACTTCCTTTCCTAACTGTAACTACCTATAGGGACAGGAAACAAACTATACACAAAAAAGAACAGGCAATGGGAAAGAGATTAACGAAGCTTATTCTGAGCAACTGCTTGGCATAACTCGTCCTCATAGAACAAAACCCTGTTAGAAGCCAAAGATTTGCACAGGGGCTTGGACAAAGCAGAAGGTACCATGCATCTTGAAGGAAAAGCTGAATCTTGGAAGAGAACAGCAGTTATTTGCTTCATCTCAGTGACTTTGATGCGAGAAGGTGGCCGGGGACCATGCCTTGGTGCTTTTGGAGTATGTGGGCTTGGCATGAAAGCAGCCTTCCCTTCCCCCTTGCTGCAGCAACAATTCAATCATCAACCAAAAGGAAAAAGGATAGGCATTATAAAAAAAGCGATAGGCATTATAAAAAAAGCTAAAAAGAACTTGGTTAAAAATCTCAAAATTTTGGATGCTCACTTCAGAAAAGGCCAGTGCTCAGTAGGCCGTGGGGTCATTGTACTCAACATCACCTGTCGAGAGCGATCTGGTGTTGTGTAATTGAAGTGAAATTGCCTCGCAAGCAAAACCTGCTCAGGAATAACAGATTCAACCACAGTCAATTCAATCTAACATCTGGCACAAGTTTCCACATGCAAATGCACATAAAAAATGAATTTAGAAAATAGAATAAAAATTCACAATTTTTTATTTGATAGAGTCTGCAAAGTCACACACACAGGGACTAAGAGACTTACTGCTCTTCTTATCCTCCGAGATACATGAAAAACTGCCCTCAATTGATCATGGTGCAGGTGGCAAAGTATTTTAACCTCAAAATAACAAAACAAAACAGGAATCAATATCCGAGATTTAGACCATAAAGGAGGGGGTGGGGGTTGCATTTATAGTTCTCCAGAAATGGAAATTAAAATATTCTATACATATCTAAAACAACCTTTCTTATGAAGAACAGAGAGCTGTCATAAAAAAAATTGAAAAAGATAAAAAAAAACACAAGCAGCTGGAATCAACAAATCTAAACTAAGATATTTAACTTGAATAGCAGCAACATATTGGTATCATCTCTACCTTCATTCTTATTGAGATATAATTTGCAACTCCATAATTGTTGATATTATGCATTATGGCTGTTGGTGACATCTGGAATAATGTATTTTCCTAATTTAACAAAAACTTGGGAGCCCATATCATATTCATAAACTGTCCTTTCCATAGGAGCAAACATTGACAGATAAACAGAACATCATTTTCTATAAAAACATTGACAGATAAATTAACCACCACCAACATCTCAAGTTCTTAACCACTATTTCAGTACTATTACTTTAGTATGTAGAAGTTACAAACATACATAAAAGCAAATGATGTCAATAGAAATTATTAGTACCAGTATATCCATGGGAAGAGACTCGAGCCTAGACTCCGATTCACAATCTTCAGTTCGAGGTGTTTTTGGTGTCCTTACCAAATGACTCTGTTTAAGTAAATTCACAGGAGATAAAAGCAAAGGGCTTTTATCAATAACATTATTATTTTCAATCATAAGGTCATCTTCCTCTGCCTTCTTATTAGTAAAAACAGCAACCCTTTTCTTCCCAAGATCAGTACATGACTTCGTAGCAGCCGAAACCTTACTATATCGAAGCTGAGCAAGAGCACCCGGTTTCAGATACCTATTACTTGAGCTCCGAAGTCGCCTTTTCTGTTTAGGGGTTTTTGAATCCCTACCCTTGGGAGACACTTTTCCCATGCTTTTTCAGTTTTGCCGAACACTGAACACTAATTCCCCTTTAATCAATTGAGACCTAAAAACACGTAATTTCCGTTGAACATACACGTATTAGAATCAAATCAAACTAAAAAAAAATATACAATACTTGTAGAATCAAATCGAACTTACACGAATCAGAGATCTTAATCCACCACCTGCATGACCGAATCAAATAAGCAATGACAATTAGATGAAGAAATAAAATACTAAAACAAACCCAGAAAATTTCAAAAAAAATAATTCAAAAATTACGACTCGAATTGTAATTACAAGGAAATTCATGAGAATAGAAGGAAACCCCATAAAATTTAGAGAACAAGCACTCACCACACACCACATAGAGACCTTAGAGAGAGAGAGATTCGAGAGAGGGAAATTATGGGGCCGCTAGGGTTTGGTCTTTATTTGAATTTCTTTTCATTGCCCGCCAAAATTTTCAACTCTGGAGGGTTTTGATAAAAGAAACCAAATGTGTACAAAGTAATCCTAGCTGGATTATACGTGGCAACTTTTGGTTTGTTAGTGACATAATAATTTGTACACGTTGGGTTTTTTTTAATACGTCTAGCGTCACTTTCGAGGCCGTGGATTTCGCGGTTATTAGATTTTGTTTTGTTGAAATTTGGTGTTTTTTAATTTTAATTTCAAAAACTTGATTTTTCTGTTTAATATTTTAATTTAAATTATTTATGTAATGACTAAATTATCCCTATGGTTTCAAAATGGTACCTTACCAGAGACTACGTGTGAGATATTAAATGTCAAATTAAACCCCTTCACGTAGCATTAATTACGCGTGACTGCCGCTTGATGGATATAAATTTAGAGGGTATTTTAGGTATTGTAAAAGTTTTGACAAGTTAGATATTGTGATTAGAAGTAGTATTTTATGGGCCATAGGCCCAAGTTGTTTATTCCTGGATGTAGTCGTAGGAATTTTTTATATCTTCTGGGCCCAGATTGTACAAAACACTGCAAGTTGTACGTATATGCCATTTTAGTTATATACATACACACGTGATTTAATAGGGTGCTTGGATCAATTTAAAATGGGTATGAAACGCAATTTTAAAATTTAAAAAATACTAAATATTTTTTAATTATTTGGATGATTAATTCAAAATATCGTTTTGAAGGTTAAAAATAGAAAAAAAAAATTAAATTAAATATTATAGCTTTTTTTGAAACGAAGTTTTCAAAACAGAATTTTTATCCAAATACTCTCTAAGTATATGGGCTTATCTCATATTTCATCCAATTTTTTTATTTATCATTTTAAGATTTTATACATATATTAAGACACTTATTAATTAGATTTAAAATGACTTATTTAACTTTATATTATTAACTTTATCTTAAATTAAATTATTATATTCTAATTAAATGTTATAAGGATAAAATGAAAAAAAAATTAATAAATATTATTTTGAAAATTTAAAACGATAATTAAAAAAGAAAACAGATGAATTTCTAAAATGATAGATAAAAAAATATATATTTAATTCACGAATAATGAGATATTTTAATTAATATAATTATTTTATCTTTTTCGTCTAATAAAAAAATATCAATATTATTTTTTATTTTATATATTCTTATTTTATTTGATTAATATCTACATTTAGTGTAGATAAAAATTTTCTACAATATAAATATTTGACAATCTAATTATCAGGCTGAGATTTTATGACTCAATTTATCTAAAAAATTGATATTTTCCTATAAAATTTAATTTTAAAATTTTAAATTGAGTTGCCAAAACTCTTCTTGATATTATCTATAAACATCATTAATTCTCTGTTGATAAAATTAAATTCATCATAAATATTTATTTTAGATTATGCCATAATTTCCAAAAGTAGTAGTCTTTTGGTCAACAAAAATTGATTGCTTATGGCTTTCACATCTAATGATGATGTTGAGATACAATAATAACATGCAAGATTTTCCTCCTAAAATTACTCTAATTTGGTCATCCAGTTTGCATATGGTCAATTAAGATAAGATACCTTCTATGCTGATTTTACATGGATCCCACCTATATTACAAACATTTCTTCTTTGAAAAATTCAATCCATACCATAATCTAAATAGTAAAGGTGAAAAAAGCTATTAAGACATAAACATAGATTTAGAATATCTTTAATATACTTTGCCTTTCAATAATTAAGTGGAAATATATATATATATATAGGTCTGATTGACATTATTTGAATCCAAAGCTATTGTTATTATGTACTCATTTAGTCTAACAATTAATTATTAGGGTTAAGGGGGTCGCTGTGTATTTTTATACAGTAACCTCTTTATGTGGTCTATTTTAGCTATTTAAAAATTTTTAGAAAATTTTTAAAAAATTTTATTTTGATAGTGTTTGATGTAATGAATCTATTGATGTATTTTTTATGCTAAACAAAAATCATTTAGACAGTTAAAAATACATTATAAATGCGTTAAATCTAAATCATAAAATATAATACATAAAATTTATATTGTATTTTTAACTGTCCAAATGATTTTTGTTTAGCATAAAAAATATATTAATAGATTCATTACATCAAACACTATCAAAATATAATTTTTAAAAAATTTTAAATAGTTTAAATGGCTCACATCAGGTGGCTGTTGTATAAAAATACACAACAATCTTCTCAACCCTAATTATTAGGTACTCATTTCTTTTTTACTGAGGATCTAATAGGCTGAGTAACAATACAAGCTATAAAAATAAGGATAATATTATTGATTTAATATATTTTTATCAAATTAGTGATAATTTTATAATTTGAAAAACTTAAATTTGAAATTTTTCACTTTTCACATTCTTAAGATTCATTTAAAAAATCATTTGAAAGAATTCAATTTGATTAAATACTTTCAACATAATCGAATTGAATTCTTTAATTGAATTATTGTATAAGAATTATTTCAAACACCATATATATAGATAATGAACTCAATTTATTTTATTTTCTTAATTATGTATATTTATTTAATAATAATTAATAATATTAAAACTTTAAGAGATTATGATATATATTTATATAATTTGACGATTAATTAAGTCTTAGTTAAATTAATTTTTTTGTAAAATGACATAATTTTTATTTATTTTGAAATCATTTATTTTTTATATTAGAAGCATTGAATTTTGTTAGAGTTATAATGTGAAAAGTCTTATTGGAATGTAAGGGCGAAGATCAGTGGAAAGAACAAGGGATCAAATTTCAAACTCTTCAAAATTTTACTTCGCCTGCTCAGTGTAGCCCATGACCCACATCAAGTTTTCAATTAATTTGTATGTAAAACAACATGCAAGAAGAAGAAGAAGTGGGGGTAATCGAATTACATCTTGTAGTATCGAAACTACTCTTCTAATTTCTCTTAGAACTCTTCAAATATGAAACCTCTAGTAGGTTCAACCTACCTTCACCAATTAAGCTTTCTTGGTGCTTTAGAGTATTCTTAAACTCCCTCTTGAATATGTCCAAAATGATTCAAGAACTTATCACAAGCTCTTTAGAATTGTTAGGATTCTTTGTGTTGCTTTGGACTAAATCTCTTGAAAAGACAAGTCACATGTATTGTGTTCTTTCACAAAGAACTTGAGAAAGGAAGAAGAAAAAGATTAAGAAGATTATCTTTTTTTGTACTTTAGATTCTTTTTTTTACTTTTTCTCTGTAACTTTTCTCTACATGCAAATTCAGATTTTTAGGACAATAAGACTTTGTTTAGCTATGAAAAATATTTTCTCTATTTTTTTTCTAATTTTCATTTTCATTTTTCAATTTTTTTATATTTCTATTTTTCAAATTAAAAATTTAAAAATAAGAAAATATGGTGAGATTCATTTTCATTTAAAGTTTGATTTATCTCTCTATTTTCATTTTTATTTATAAGATTTATTTTTTGTATTAAATATGTAACTATTACTTTTCATACATATTTATTTTAAAGAAGAGTAAAAAATATCATAAAATAATTTTTCATAATATATCCGTAATATAGTATAATTTTAAAAAACTTGAAAATTTATTTTTAAATTTTTCTATTTATTAACGAAATTTCAATTTTTTTATTTTTTGAAATAATTTTATGAAAAATATGATTTGTTTTCCACAACTAAATAAGGCTTGAACATATCATTCTTGTCCAATTGTTTCACATATTCTTCTTCTTGTTCTTCCTATTTATGGTCTATACACTTTTCACTATCTCATAATATGAATGGAAGACAAGGAAGATGACAATAATGATTTGAAGTCATTCATGTCTTCCACTAATTTTATATGGATTTGCATTGGTTTACCAATCAAATCATTTTTCTTTAGCTAATGAAAATGCTAATGTATTTGCATATTTGATCTTTAGTGGATTTTCTCTACATTAATTATATTTATATGAGTTGGGGTCAGCATTTGGCCTAATTAAACCACCAAGTATAATCTTTCACATTAAATTTGGGTTGGGCCCACATCACATGTAAGGCCCAATTTTATCTTTATTTTCAATTTAGTTTAAAATCTTTTTTAATTTAGTCATTCCTATTTATATTTCATATAAATTAAGATTTAATTGACATAAACTCAATGCAGATCAAATTTCATGATATATTAGAGTCCTTGTAAATTTAAGTATAAGTTTAATCTTATTATCATTAATTAATTAATTATTATAGTAATCATTTTAGTTCGATTGGTAAATATTATATAGTGTGTGATTTTATAAATTCACGTCTAATTAGCAATGAAATTGAGAAAAATTATTTTTTCTACTAATTTTAAAATTTTCATTTCACACTTAGTCCCATAAATTATGAGTGACGCCTAATTAAATCTTGATCTCAGGTAGAGTCATGGTTTAGTCAATAATATATATAAATATTATTATGATCTCTACATAAATTATTTATAATTAATAACTTAAATATCTAATAGACAATATATCATAATTACCATGCACTAGATTCCTCCATTACAAAATCTTGATCTTAGGTAGAGTCATGATTTAGTCAAATCCTAATGTGCCTCAACCATATCTCCTCATCTCGGTTCTAATTTTCAATAAACTTGATTCCTACTAGAAACTCTTTTCTAGTGAATACTAAGTACCTTGGCCAAGATTTATGTATCAAGAACAACTAGATAGCATAGGATCTCTTCTTTATTTACCCAAGTTAATGGATTCTATCTTAATGATAACCTTCCTCCATATATAATTAATTAGGGTCATCACATGTCATATACTTAGGCGTAGCTAGCATCGGTATGTAAGGTAAGCAATAATAAATTCTAATCACCTATCTATAAGATAATGTCATCTCAAATTAAAGGACTATTTGCACTATTATGACCTATATAATAAATTACTGACTTATAATAAAACTCTATGTATTCATCTTCTAATGTTACAGTTCAATCACTCATCCAATGAGTATCCATATATTTATTTCAATATCACATATCAAGTAGCATGAGATTCAATACCTTCATAACCATAAATATCTCATATTGATTATGAAAAAATAGAGATGAGGATCTTCCGTAATTAATGAAGCTCAATCAATAATCCTATATCATAAATAATTTAAGGTATTTATTAATTTTATTCTCAACTCTTTGATAATATATTCTCTTACAAAATATTGAAAGATTATATATTTAATATAATGGAACATTTCTTATATAAAGAACATATATAACCTGCCATAAATAGGGATAAAGTTTTTACAATCACATAATATATATAATACTCTAGGTCATATATAGTTAACATTCGATGAGCTAACATTTAACGAATCAATATTTGATGAGCCAATACTTGACTAGCCAATATTTAATGAGTCAATAAGTTTCATATTGGAAATGAATAAGAAAGATGAAAAGCTTATAATAGGAAGGGAAACCAAAATAAAATGATTTATGTTATTTTATATTTTAAAATTTAATTTATTAAAAGTCTAACTATTAAAAAGAATGAATATTAAAATTTAATTGATTAATGACACATGGGCTCAGATAAATTAACATGATATCAAAATTATATCCAAATCCCTAAAGTTTGGTTGGGCTATTATACTCAGTCTTGTGGACTTTCAAACAAAAAAGAATTTGACCCACTTTGACTATGACCTATTTGTCAAGGGATAATTGGGGCTTATGAAGAAAAAGAATATCCAATTATTATTACATTAGGAAAAATATGGGAAGTCTTACATTGAAAATAAATAAGAAAGATGTTGAGAGGAAACTAAACCAAAATAATTTATGATATTTGCGGATTGAGGAAAGCTGTTGTGTATTTTTACACAGCAGTTCTTGATGTATCTCATTTTAGTTATTTAAAATTTTTTATAAAATTTTAAAAAATTATATTTTGATAGTGTTTGATGTAATGAATATATTGATATATTTTTAATGCTAAATAAAAATTATTTGGACAGCTAAAAATACATTAAAAATTTTATGTATTATATTTAACGGTTTAGATTTAACGTATTTATAATATATTTTTAGATATCCAAATGTTTTTTGTTTAGCATAAAAAATATATCAATAGATTTATTACATTAAACACTATCAAAATATAATTTTTTAAAAATTTTATAAAATTTTTTAAATAATTAAAATGAGACACGTCAATGATTATTGTGTAAAAATACACAGCAATCCCCTCAACCCATATTTTGTGTTGTAAACTATTAACTTAATATAAGTCCATTAATTATCTTGACTTAAATTTGTCTTTGACTTGACGCCAAGGTTTGGAAGACTTTGATTATAAAAACTCTTTCCAAACATGAAAAGTGATAGAAAAGAGTTGATTTGAATTAAATTGTTGCAAAATATGAGTTTTCAAACAAGTGGTCAAAAGAAAGGAAATGAGAAAACTAATTCGATGACACGGATAATAAGTACTCAATTATTTAACTTGTGAATTTATATAAAAAAAAAAAATCTATTTTTAAATGCTAAATTTTTATATTTACAACTAAAATTTGACTTTTAAATTTAAAATTATATTCTAATTTTTCAAATTTAAAAGAATTATAAAAAACATATACTTTTTTACTTGACTATTAACATTTTAAATAGACATAATGTAGTAACTCATAACTCTAAAAGTAATTTTTAAAATAGTAAAACAATTTAATATAAGTAAATACAACATAAGTATAATTTAATATAAGTAGTAACCATTAAATTAAATAAATCCTATAACTAATTCAGACTTGAAAAAAAATATATATTATATTCCTTTTTCAAAAAAATTGAAATAAAATAATTTTTAGTTGGTTAATATATTATCAATTATTATTTTTTCAAAATATTATATACTTTAAACCTTCGAAATTTATTTTGAACAATGGTTTAGTTCATAAATTTCTGTATAAAACAACTTTTTTATTTTCAACACTCAAAAAAAAAATAATGGACTATAATATATATATATATATATATATATATATATATATATATATATAT
>CANXYC011010535.1:0-10143 GCA_948193065.1 Aleurites moluccanus | reverse complement strand
CTAGAGTATACTCCCATTACATATTGTGTCATAATACCATTCAACGAATATACAAAATTATATATCAAAAGAATTACAATGGAAGCTTCTTGGAATGAAAAAGTCAAGAAGCTTGATCTTCTCTGCTAGCTCCCTCACGAGATATACTATCACCTGAAATCCACAGAAGAGGAGTGAGCCTTCAACTCAGCAAGATATGAACATTATATAATAAGAACTGAATGCCGAGTCCTGATCATGAACAAATAATTATACATATAGGCATGAAGTAAGTCATAGGCTTTTACTTGAAAGAAATATAGTTCTCATAATAATTTGGCTAGAACAAATCACGTTAAATTCAAATCATGGATTATCTTCAGAACATAGAATGCCCACAAGGAATGACATTATCAATATCATCTGGAAGAACTGATCATATATCGTACATACGTATCGGTAGCCTTGCTACCTCAACGTGCACACATGCTTGGCCAGGCATGCGCCTAGAGCTGCTGGCCCCCTCTAGGTGAAACACTGGTACAAAACTCTACCAGCTGAGTTCCCAAAGTGCACAATGGACTAATGAATTTACTCTCATTAGGAATAGCATTCTATCCATGGGTCATGGGTTTCAATCTCATAGAAAGCATATTGGTCGCAAGACCAACATCATATATCATTATCCAAACTGGGTTCACAAGTAAGAATACATGGACTTGATCCAAGAATATTGATCATGCCATTTTCGGCATATGCAAAAATATATAAACATAGGTGAATGAACAAATCAAAGATGTTTAGTCTTCTTATTTCAAAGAGACAAGAATTAGGTAAATGTTCATACTTACCTCTTACACAAATTTTCTCTTAATTTCTCCTTAGCAATTCTGCCAATTAATTCCTCAACAATTTCTGAATTTCTCCTCCTAAGAAATTTCCCAAATATACAAAAATTAGGGTTTCTCCAATCAACAATATTCCACATGATTTCCATTAATTATTATCATAGAATCTCTATTCTTAATTTCCAACAATAATTTCATTAATCTCTCTAAAGAAACTGCATTAAATTCTCATTAAATTTTCAGAGTTACTGTTCATAGCAGTTCAACCTCCAAAATTTCTCCCACATTAATTACCATTAATTGCTTCAGATCACTAGCAATAAATTCTATATACCCAGAATTAATTATCCTAACCCATAGACTTAAATAAATCTAAAGAAAATAACTTAGGAAGAAAATTTACCTTATTTCCTTCAAACTGAGATTTCTGCAAAATACTGCTCAAATCTAGATGATTCTGCCTTAATATAGACTAATCTAGAAGTCTATTGCATTAATCTAAGCTTTAATGCCTTAGAATAAAATATGGAACAAATCTGAGAAAAAGATTGAAATTGCCGAAGGAAGAAAGAAAGAAAAGCGTGAAATAGCTACTGGGTTACTGGGGGGTTAAATAGGCCTCTGCCCAGAGACACGCTAGCTAGCTCGCCTCGCCAAACCTACCTCGGCAAAGCTACCTTGCCAAATTAGCTCACTAATCCCACTTCGCATTCCCAGCTCGCACTTGCCATCTCGCCAACCTTGATCCAGCAATGCTTCCTTGCACATTCCAGCTCGCATATGTTACCTCGTGTATGCTGACTTGCCAGACTCTCCTCGCAACTCTTCCTCGCATATGCCTCTTTGGCAATGCTTCTTCGCCTCTTCGCTTCTTTGTTTCTTCGCTTTCTCGCAAACTGCCACTTCGCACATTCTCTCTTCGCACAATGCCTCTCGCCAAATCCTCTTCGCTTTAGCTCTTTGCCTTTCCTCTTCGCCTTAGCTCTTCGCCTTAGCTCCTCGCCAAAGCTCTTCACCAAAGCTCTTCACCAAACTCAATTCACCACTTTGCCATAATGCCACCTTGCATTGCCAGTCCGCAAAATGCCTTCTCGCATTATGCTGGCTCTCCATAACTAATACTTCTAAGTTAAATTCCTGTATGAACATCCCCCACTTAGCCAGCTCACAAATGAGCTACAACTATCAAAACTTATCAATTATTCTTGCCACTTACAATTAACAGGAAGGAACACAGCATATCAAAATTTCAAATCAAAATAAGCAACCCCCAAACCGTAGTGACTCTCCAAAAGTCACCTAGACTCCTGCCTCAAAGTCTAACCGAATAGCCCTGATACAAAATACTATCCACTAAGATATACTAATCCAAAAATTCTGAAATTTTACAGTCATCATTTTAACATATAAAGGAACATTTTTCATGTTCACCACTTTAGCTAATTCTTCCTCAGTCATTCTCAGAAATTCCAAACAGACATTGCATCCCTGCAAAAACCCTTAACCAGACCAGTCTTTCTCAAATAAACACAACTCATCACATACACAGAATTTTGCCAAACCATTTTACAAAATTATAGCTAAGACATAAATTAACAACTTTCATGTTTTACACTTTATCAAATTATGTCTTTAAGATTATAAAATGACCAATACTGAATTCTGCTGCATCCAAAATAAAAATTTTCTGAAATTCTCAACATTCTCATTTAAAAAATTTAAATTCTCCAAACATACAAAATCAATAAATATACTTCAAAATGGCAGATATTACAGTTTTCTTTGAAACTTTTGGCTTTTCTTTGGACTTTTGATGAGAATTCTTGTTATTATTAGGTTTTAATTTTAAGGTAGGATTAATTAGAATGAAATTTGGATGAAGTTTAATTGTTAGATTTTTTGTTGGAATTAATGAAAAATGGAGGTGAAAAAGATGAAGGAGAGTTTGGCCATGTAGAGGGAAGAGGAGGAAATTTTGTAATTATGTGGAATTTTATAGAATTTATGAAGTTTGGATAATTTCACTTTGACCCCCAATTTTCATTATTTATGAATTGACCTAAAACTTTTAATATTTATACTTGGGTTAATTATATTGACACCCTTATATTTTTTCATATTATATTAATACATCCCTCTGTTTTCAAAATTATACTAAAACACCCCTACATTTTACTTCCGTTAAAATTTGAAGTCCTTCCATCCAAAAATCTGTTAATTTACTGTAAAAAGTCTAAAATATCCTTTATTTTCATTTTAATTTTCTATCCATGCCACTCCACTCCTTTCGATTTCAAAACTGAAAAATTAGATGGAAAAAAAAACACCAATTTTTCTCTTTTGTCCACAAAGATATCAATCATGACATTAACTATATGAAATTATAAAAAAATTAAAAATCAAAAAACGAGAAAACACAACTCTCAAAATTTGACATTAACTACATGAAATTATCAAAGAATTGAAAATCAAAAAATGAGAAAACACAACTCTCAAAGTTTGACATTAACTACATGAAATTATCAAAGAATTGAAAATAATAAAAAATGAGAAAACACAACTCTCAAAGTTTGATTTGCAAGATATTAACATTAAAAAATCACATAAAAATCCAGCAAAACTTAATGAGATTTCAAGTCTATAATGACAAACAAACATATTGGTCATGAGGAAAAAGGCAAAGAGGATGGGTTTACCTTATTGAATGTCAATCGCAATGCTTCGAAAGGATTTGTGGAAATCATATGAATAATTGATCCTGAGAATAAAAAAAGCCATAATAGCAACTAAAATTATCTGCATGGGCTGTAAGACAACAACAATCACAGGACCCTATTTGTGAATATACCATGCTTGAAGAGAAACACGATACCAAAAGCCAGAATTTCCTTTGGAAAAATACCACCACCACCACCACCACCATGCTTAAACATCCCATTCTTCTGTGTGCGCGTACCACTGGCGTATTTACAGTGGTCAGTGCTGAAGATAGATTGGACGGCAAATCCACCGGAGAGCCTCGATTAGGTGAAAAAAGAGAGAAAGGGAGATATGAAGGTGAACAAGTTTAGAAGAAAGAGAGAGAGAGTAAATGATTTTGATTGGGTAAATGAGAGTGTTTGATTTTTTCCAAAATTTATGTTATGTTTGACAAAATTTGTTTGGTTGATGGGAAAAATACAAAACAATTAAAGAATTATGGTTTATGTTGTTGTGGATTCGGTGATAATAGGTAGGCTTTTAGGTGGTGATTTATGTTGGTGGAGTGAGGAGAAGATGGTGATGGTGGAGGAGAGAGAGAGAAAGAAGAAAGAAGAAAGAATATTGCAATGGGGATGGTAAATAAGGGGTGTTTTTGGTATTTAAATAAATATTTTAATTAAAAAGTTGACTTTTGGGCTTTGACTAACGGAAAAATGGAAAAAATTGAACAGAATAATCTAATTGTCTGACGGAAGCAAAATGTGGGGGTGTTTTAGTATAATTTTAAAAATAGAGAGATGTATTAATATAATATGAAAAAATATAGGGGTGTCAATATAATTAACCCATTTATACTTTGATCTCAAATCTCACTTTTAATATTACTATCTTCCATAATTTGCATTTCATGAAAATTTTAGATTCCACAATTTATTTGTTGAAATTATGTGTTTATTTATGTATTTTAGGTATAAAATGTGAAATTTAGTATTAAAATGTTATTTTACTTTGAACTGTCTAATTAGGTACTATAAAGTCAATTATACTAATTCTAGGTCCTATATATAATTATAGAAAATTTCAGAGTGTTACACTCTACCCCCCTTCAATAAAATTCATCCTCGAATTTTAACTAAACATACCTCACTCGTGAAATAATTACGGATATCTAGCTCGCATTTCATGCTCGCTTTTCCTTGTATATTCCTCCATCGGATGATGATTTCATATGACTTTAACCATTGGTATCGTCTTATTTCGTAGTTGCCTAACTTGCCAATCCACAATCTTAACTGGTGTCTCTTCATAAGTTAGGTCTTCATCCACTTCGATGGCTTGCGGTTGAAGCACATATGATGGATTTGAAACATACTTGTGGAGCATAGATATGTGAAAGACAGGATGCACGTGACTGATTTCTAGTGGAAGTGCTAATCGATAGGAAACATTTCAAACTCTATCCAAAATCTCAAATGACACAATATAACGTGGAGATAGTTTTCTCTTCTTGCCGAACTGCATCACGCCTTTCATTGGAGAGATTTTGAGAAATATATGGTCACCCACAATAAATTGAATATTTGTACTCTTTGGATTTGCTTAACACTTTTGTCGGCTAAAGACTGTCTTCATCCTTTCTTTAATAATATGAATTTTCTCCATTGTTTCCCTAATTAACTTCGGGCCTTCCAAATATTTCTCTCTTGGTTCAATCTATCACATCCCACCATAAGGGGCTGCATTGGTCCGAGAGCACGGGTAGACCTAAAGTTATCGAAAATCTACATAACCCATTCACAACTACCAATTACAATTATTTATATTTAAATTCATCCATTAATAATTAAAGTCCATATAACCATTAATATGTTTATGAATATTTTGACAGAGTTTTCTCTATAACTTTAATATAAACCATAAAACATTTCAACAATTACACAACCTGCAAAAGATTTGCACTCCCAAATGATACCTTCCTTATACCCTTAACTCCATAATTTAGTAAACATTCATTGCACTTCCAAGTACATATAATTTTTCTTTTTCTTATGTCACGTTATATTTTAACCTTATTATTTTAGTATCATTATATTTGTCATTAATTTAATCATTATTACTCATTAAGTATTTCCCATACTACGATTAATATCCATCACATTAGCTGTCATTATGTAGTATCTGCCATTTTTGGATTTTTATTAATTATATGTTTGTTGAATTTAATTGAGGATATATAAATGTTTTGAGGAAATTCAGAAATTTCTCGTTACAGGGTGGATTTTGTGAGGTTGAATGCATGATTTTAAAGAAATAATTTGGTAAAGTATAAAACATAAACATTGTATATTTATATTCCATCTTCAGGTCTGTAAAAGGGTTCTGTAAGATTCTGTGTGTGTGAAGAGTTATGTCCTTTTGACCAAAACTTGTCTGTTCCATTATTTTCTACAGGAATCTGAATATGTTTGAATTTTTTGGGAATGATTAATGTTGTTTAAGCCAAACATATAATCATAAGAAATGTCCCTTTTTGTGTTCTATTATTGGCTATAAAATTTCAGGAGATTTGGATCAGTATAACTCAGTGGAGAGTGAAATTTCTCGAACTTGTTCAGATGAATGTTAGGCAGTAAGTCAGGGTGAACTTTAGAGAGTCACCATAGTCTGTGTAGTTATCTTTGTGATTTGAAATTTAGATATGTTGGACCCCTAAATGTCTATTTTTAACTGATAAAAGGAATCAGGAAGTTTGGATGTTTGTAACTCATTTGCGAGGATATTAAATATAAGTTGTTGAGGAAGGGTTTCAGCTCGGCATAGATTGGTATTTGCGAGCCGGCAAATGCGAGGTGGCATTTGCGAGCCGGCAATGCTAGCTAGCGAAGTGGCGAAGTGAGATTGCCAAGGTGGCATATGCAAAAAGGAAGATAAGCGAGCAGAGTTTGGAGAAAAGGAATAGGAGAGGTGGCATTATGCGAAGAGGCATTGCTGAGGTGGCATATGCGAAGATGAAGATAGGCGAGAAGAGTTTGGCGAAGAGGAATAGGCGAGGTGGCATTATGCGAAGAGGCATTGCCGAGGTGACATATGCGAGGTGGCATATGCGAAGAGGAGTTTGCGAGGAGAGTTTGGCGAGGCAGTATATATGGGGTGGCATATGTGAATTGGATATCAAAGTGGGAATAGCGAAGTGACTTATGCGAAGTGGCATTGATGAAGTAGATTGGCGAAGTGGGAATGGCGAGCTGGCTTATGCAAGGTGGCATTGCCGAGGCAGGTTAGTGAGGTGAGCTGGCGAGTGGAATTTTGGGGCAGTAGCCTATGTAACCAGTGCCAGTAGCGATTTCTCTGCACGATTTCTTTATTCTTCTCTTCGTTCTTCTTCAATTCTTCTCAGATTAGTTTCATTTATTTTCTAGTGCATTAATATTCAAAATTAATGCATTAAATCTCTAGATTATCATATTTTAAGGCATAAATTGGCAATTTCAAGCAGATTATCTCAAAAAATCAGTTTTTGAAGAAATAAGGTAAATTTTCTTCAAATGTCATTTACTTGTTAGATTAATAAATTATGGTAATCTAATAAATTATGGTAGTTAGAACAGTTCATTATGGGTATATAGAATTTATTACAAGCATTTTGAGGTTATTAATGGTAATTAATGTTGGAGAAATAAGAATTTATAGGTTATCATAAATAGTGACGTGAACAGTAAATTCAAATTAAATTGCAGATTTTCTTGAAAAGATGAATTAATTGGATGTTGGGAATTAAAAAAAATATATATAGAAACTGTAAGATGGTAAAATGTTAAGAAATCATATTAAATATTAATGGTTAAGGAAAACCCTAATTTTGAATATTTGGGAAAATTTTCTTAGGAGGAGAAAATCAAGGAAATTGAGGAGATTATTGTGAAGCAAACTATTAAAGGAAATTTAAGGATAAATTTGTATAGAGGTAAATATGAACATTGCATTTGGTTATTGCTTCTTTGAAATGATATGTCCAAGCATTCTTAATGTTCACCCGTATGATTCTAATATATATGATATTGTATTATGCACCTATTATTTGAAATCCCTATGATGTTCTCAAATAATTAATGAATTGTTCCATGTGATTATATTATATGAATGCAAATGGCTTGGTCATTCTTCCTTGGACCAAGTTCATATGAAACTATTTGCTATCTTGACTTAATTTATATTATACGTTAATGGTCTTGTGATTAATATGTTTCTTATGAGATTGAAACCATATGACCCTATGGATAGAACGCTCTTCCCAATGAGAGTAAATTCATTGGTCCGTTGTGCATTTTGGGAACTTAGCTGATAGGATTTTTATCAGTGTTCCACCTAGAGGGGACCAAGAGCTCTAGGCATATGCCTGGCCAAGCATGCGTTTGCGATAAGGTAGCAAGGACTACCGATGCACTTTGTTGTGATAGGTAGCATGGCTACTGATGCACTTTGTAGTTCTACCATGTTACTTGATAATGCTATTCGATTGTGAGCACTTCTATTCTTGTAAACCTAACCACATGCTGATTCATACCCATGTTCTTGGAATTGATCTTTTCTTTGGATTTATATATATGTATATATATATATTTTCATATTGCATGTTCATATCTTATTGAGTTGAAGGCTCACTCCTCTTCTGTGGATTTCAAGTGATAGTGTAGCTCTTGAGGGAGCTAGTAGAGAAGATTAAGCTTCTTGACTTATTCTTCCAAGAAGCCTCCATTGTAATCATTTTGAAATATATTTATGTATATTCATTGTATGGTATTATGGTATAGTATGTATTGGGAGTAAACTCTAGAGCTCCGCAGTTAGTTATTGAGGGTGACTTTATTTTGAGTTATGATCTGTTATTTTTGGGTTATCCTTATTCCTTAGTGATGTGGGATGCATCTTTTGATCAGTAAGGAACAAGAGGAAATTATGAAATGAAAAATATAAAGATATAAATTATGACTTCATAAATCTTGAAATGAATGTTTGAATGATAAATATATGTGAGGTAAATATCAATCGTGTATGAGATCCAGGATATGGGAGTTCTATGGGTTTATGGTGGCCTTAAGCCTACCCTTGCCCTAGGACCATTGCACCACTGGAGTCGGGGTAGAATTTTGGGGCAGTAGCCTATTTAGCCAGTGCCAGTAGCGATTTCTCTGCATGATTTCTTTCTTCTTCTCTTCGTTCTTCTTTAGTTCTTCTCAGATTAGTTCCATTTATTTTCTAGTGCATTAATATTCAAAATTAATGCATTAAATCTCTAGATTATCATATTTTAAGGCACAAATCGGCAGTTTCAAGCAGATTATCTCAAGAAATCAGCTTTTGAAGAAATAAGGTAAATTTTCTTCAAATGTCATTTTCTTGTTAGATTAATAAATTATGGTAGTTAGAACAATTCATTATGGGTATATAGAATTTATTACAAGCATTTTGAGGTTATTAATGGTAATTAATGTTGGAGAAAAGAATTTATAGGTTATCATAAATAGTGACGTGAACAGTAAATTCGAATTAAATTGCAGATTTTCTTAAAGAGATGAATTAAATGGATGTTGGGAAGTGAAAAAAAAATAGAAACTATAGATGGTAAAATGTTAAGAAATCATATTAAATATTAATGGTTAAGGAAAACCCTAATTTTGAATATTTGGGGAAAATTTCTTAGGAGGAGAAAATTAAGGAAATTGAGGAGATTATTGTGAAGCAAACTATTAAAGGAAATTCAAGGATAAATTTGTGTAGAGGTAAGTATGAACATTGCATTTGCTTATTGCTTCTTTGAAATGACATGTCCAAGCATTCTTAATTGTCATAGCCCAACTTGGGAGCCGTGACAGTCCCAGGGTACGAGTATTACTTATGCTACCAGTACCATGAAGAACCCATATAACTGTACTATATGGCATGCAATACAATAACAAGCTCAATATAGCTTGACAATTCTATGAAAAATTGGGCAGCATCTCCTTTATATAAGGAGTATGCCCAGCTGAAAAACATGCAAATAAACACTTCAACTGTATACTTCACCATCTATCTCAATTCAAGGATCCCTCTGGATCTCCAATATCAACTCAATATAATCATCTAAACATCAGATCACATATATTCATCTCAATATAAATGAATATATCTCAAAATATAACTTATAGATATATAAATGCAACACACATATATATACATGCCAAACCTTAATTTACAGTACCATGGGACCTCTATTCTATACAATATTTACAAATATTTTGAAACTGGAATTTACATATCACTAGTGTCAAAGTTTCCACGGCGAGGATAAGATGTGCCAATGGAATACGGGCCTCACTGCTAACCTGAAAATGATAACCACTGAAGGGGATAAGTATAAAAATACTCAGTGAATCCAAATGCATAAGAATACAGTAAATGCTATATAATGAAGAACTGCCCATATATGGCATGTAGATTCAATGTACTATAGCAAATAAAATAAGTAACAAGAATCTGTATCAATAACATATGAGTATTCATATCAATATTCAATATATAAGCCAACTCACATATGATATAACAGGATTAAGTCATATTCAAGTTCATTTGC
>CANXYC011010506.1:0-34509 GCA_948193065.1 Aleurites moluccanus | reverse complement strand
TTCCAAGCACCTTAGAACGAACTTCATTTCCCATCTGAATCTCTTGTCCATCCATGACTTCTTTGTAAGTCTTGAATAAAGTCTTATCATAGCAAACATGGACAGTAGCACAAGTATCGTACCACCAACCAGAAATCTTGCCAAATATGGCATTAACTTCACTCATAGTAGCGACTATATTATCATCTCCCTCAATTGAGTTGACTTTTGGTTTCTGGCCTTTCTTAAATCTGCAATCTCGAGCATAATGGCCAGGTTTCCACAAACAAAACAACTTCTATTTTTTTTTTTAATTTTCCTTGATCCTTTTTAGGACCAAGACTATTATTTTGTTTACCTTTGTTGGAATTCTTAGGTTGATTTATAGCATTTATCTTTGTATTACTAAAAGAGTTTTCACTTTTATCTCTCATCCTCGATTCGAAGATGTTTTTGAATTTGTTCCAAAGAAAAGTCTTTGGAGTCATGCAAAATTTTCTTTTTATATCCTTTCCAAAATGAAGGCAACTTGGCTATTATAGCCCCTACTTGGAAAGGTTCAGGAAGTTCTATTTTTTCAGCCCTTAATTGATTAACAATGACTTGCAACTTATGTACTTGTGCTAAGATTGGCTTATCATTCACAAACTTATAATTAAAATATTTAGAAATTAAAATTTTTTTCGTACCTTCTTCCTCAGCATGATACTTAAATTGTAAAGCATTCCATATTGCTTTTGCAGAAGGCTCCACTGTATAAAGATCATAAAGTCGGTCTGAAAGAGCATTAAGAATGTGTCCTCTGCACAAAACTTCATTTTCACTTCTCTTCTTTCGTTCAGCTTTAATTTCATCAGTATCACCATCATTTGGATCAAGCACATAAAAAATATTGGAAACAGTTAGCATGAACTTCATCTTGTCTTGCCAACGAGTAAAATTTGTTCCATCAAAACGGTCCAAACGAATAAAATCTTGATTCAATAACTTGATGGTATTTGTGGCTTCCATTATAAATTGTTGAGACAAATATCGCTTTTAGATTGTTGATAAATATTGTATTCACAATATAAGTCACAAATAAAGAACGACTATAAATATTAGAAGAAAATAAGAACACAAGTAAATTTGAGATATGAGACTTGAAACGCATAAATCCGCTTTCCTAAAAGCGATATTTGTACCCTCTCCTCTTCGAGATTGCTATGGAATTGAACGCAAATAACTTTAGTGGATATGACAAGTCTTAAAAGTTTTACACTAAGCAAATAGTGAAAAACTTTAAGTTTGGAATTAAAAAAAAAAATTAAGTGATCTTTTGGAAGAGAAGAAAAGAGAAATCAATATATGAAATTATTTTTCTCAAGAAAGTTTTTATAGTTAAAGTTATATTAAATGAATTCACAAACCCATGTATTTATAATAAAAAAAAACAAAGATTGTGGCCCTTATGAATAAACACAACTTTTAATGTAAAGTCATAACCTTTAATTTTAAAAAAAAAAAAAAAACTATTTAGAAAAGATATAACTTTTAGATTATAACCATATATCATTAGAAAAGACACACCCTTTGGAAATAACGACTTTTCTTCTTTTTTTTTTTTAATTTGAACAAATTCTAACATATCTTTATTCATTGTAGATGATGATATATAGATTGTCCTTTAATCTATAGTGAACAAGTAAAATTATATTAATATGAATGGTTATGATTTATCATTTGATTGATTGCATGAATATATATATATATATATATATATATATATATATATATATATATATATATATATATATTTGTGGAGATTGTATATTGATAATAAGCAGGAATTCAATTGATTGTATTGGTTTTGGGCATTGTCATTAAAATCAGATCGGACCGATTAGTCGAATCGAAAAAATTAGAAATCGAATTAAGAATTGATCCAGTCAGTTTTAAAAAATGGTTCCCAAAAATAGGTTAAAAAACTGGTGAACCAGCTGATTAACCAATGAATTGATCGAATAGGGACGGTTTTTCCGATTCGAGCGGGTTAGAATTTTTTTTACTTTTTTTTTAAATTTTTTAATTTTTAATCAAAAATAATAAATATCAAATTATATTTATTTTCATTATATATATAATAAATGTCAAATTATATATATATATATATATATATATATATATATATATATATACTGATTTTTTTTCAATTTAATCGATTCGATCTCGGTCGAACCTCTAATCATCTGTCTTTATCAGTTCTTTAACCGATTCAATTTTAAAAATATTAGTTTTGGGTATTTAGTGGTATAATATCTACCCATATCTTATAATCATCACCCCATTAAAATTGACATGTGGCATTGAGTATAAAAAAAATTAAAAGTTGGACCAGAAAAGATAGATAATAAATTACAAAACAAAATATTAGGAGTGTGAATTCGATCAACTATAATTTAAATATAATCTCAAGAACGTGAATTCATTCAACCATAATTTCATAAACCATCTTTTTGGTTCATGTTGCTTACGTGTATATATATTTAGGTGCTCGCAAGTGCTAAGGTGGAAATAATTATTTTGAAGAAATATTTAATTTAAGACCTAAATTTTAACAAAAATTCAATTTAAATCACGTAAAAAAAATTATCTAATTTCTCTTTAAACTCAATTTTCGGATGAATTGAGAATTAAACTAACTGTTTTAAACTCAAATTTATTAAAGTGATATTTGTGGGATCCAACTCATATTTTTAAACAATAAAAAACTCCACACAGTTTAAAAAACAAAAATAAATTAAAAAATTAAGTAAATAGAATCAGGCCAAATCCAAACTCTCTCTCAAATCTCTCACTCCATTCATAGCTTCAAATCTACAGATTTCAATACCCAATCTTCAGAAATTCAACGCAAAGTCCCACTACAAGCCCCATAATCCATCTCCGCCGACGCAAAACACTCTGGATGCTTCTCTTCGCTCCTCTGACCATTACCACCATAATCACCACCGCCGAATTTCTCGCCGTGATGACCAAACCGAACTTCAGAAAGATCCAAATAGAATTTGCAATTAAAGAGAAGATGAAACTTAAGAATAAGAATTTTCATTCAATTGAGATCATCATCATTGATTCTAAAAGAAATGCATCAGAGAAGTTGAAGGGGTAACCATGTGAGAGGTTCGCTTTCGATGACTATGCGAAGGAGGAGAAGGCAAAGACGAAATAGTGCGTTTGGGTAAGTTGGGAATTGGGCCTCAAAACAGAATTGAAATTGGGGCAAGTACCTCTTTCAAGATGTTCAAAGGCAGTTCTGGATGGGTTAGAGGCAGAGAAAACTGCGTCGCATAAAGAACACTTGAGTTTCATCGCTTTTGGAAGATTTATGTCTGGATTTCTGATAAGTATCGGCTCTAACTACGCCCAGTACCATGCTTCTTTACCCTTTATTGCCTTCGTTCTAATCGCAACCAACCCTTCATATCTCTTATTCACAGTTTTGATTGCTGTGTCCTCTGGTATAGAAGAAGAAGGGTTAGTAGGCGTTGAACTCGTGGAAGTCACTAAAGTTAGTGAAGAAGAAGGGTTATGTGGTGAACGTCGCGCTGCCTGCTGATGGTGGTAGCGGTAATGTTGGAAATTACAAGGGGAGAAGGGGCTGGAGAAGAGGTGGGAACGAGGTTTCTGGTGGTGGAGGTGCTGGGAGATAGGTGGGAGTATGGGTGGGTGTATTGATGGACTCCTTACTGAATCATTTAACGTGGGCCTCATTTTATGATTTAGTGGGACCCACATAACATCTGTTGAGTTGTTGTGGATGTTTCTGTCTACTGAAATTTTTTATTTGCTCGAAAATTGAATTTAAGGAGGAAATTAGATTTTTTTTTTTTACCTTTTAGTTTTTGATCAAAATTCATATCCTAATATTTTTTAAATTATTTTTTATTTTAAATTTATACAAAATATATAATAAATTAATTTTTACAACATATACAGTATAAAAATAGATTATTGTTCTCATGGAATTGATAATAATTGAAATTAACAAAGGAAAATAAAAGAAGTAAAAGTTATACCTTGAATATGTAGATTATAAACCTAGATCGATTTTTTTTTCTTCTAGTCTTAGCATAAAATCCTTGAAGACAAGGATGAAAAATTATAAAAGAATATATAGATTATTAATCTAGATAATTTAAGTAAGATTTTAAATTTGAGTTTTATAAATGAAAAAAATAAATATTGATAAAATTTTATTCTTTTTATGAGTCTATCTGACTCGAGTTTGAATTCAGTTGAAATTTAATATAATTATTGGATACTGAACAGTTTAAAAAAAATTAATGAAAGAATTTTCCTTGCATAATTCACTAAAAATTATAGTCCTAGTTATATATATAATTTATCAAAAGCTATGTTAAAGTTCACGTCCCTAGTAAAATAAGCTAAAAAAATAAAATTTTTATAAAATAAGATATATAAAATAAATCTTCTTTTGTTTATATAATAATTTATATAAGACTTTTTTTTAATGTCTATTTTAATACTATCATAACAAAATCCTATTGTTAACACTTAATACTCATGATTTGAACTTAATTACTATCATTTAAGATGAACAAATGATAATTGATGTTCGTTTTGATCCAATCTATAAGAATCAGATTTTATCTATTTCATTTAATGACGAATGGATATAAATTATAAATCCAACACCCGACATGAGTTCGTATAGGGTATGAATTTAGGGTATTACTCAATCCATATCTGTCCCAATTATATATTATTATTATAAAAAATAGAACTCTAATTCACTTTCTAATTCTCACACGAATTCTCTCTCTCTCACTCTACAATTACATTCTCTCCCTCTCTCCCTGCTTCTCTTTCTCTTCTCCACAACCTAGAAAAAGAGCCATTACGTTATTCAAAGCCGGGTTTTTCACTTCCGGAACCTTTTTTTTTTTTTTTCAATTCATATATATTCTTATCTTTTCTAATTTTTATTTCAAAGCTACATGGGTATTTTTCTTTTTGGATTCATCGCTATTTAGGATAATCTAGAGGTAAATGGTTTCAAAAGAATTTTTCTTTTTTTCTTTTATATTAGTAGGGGTGAGAAAAAATCGAACCAATTAAAAATCAAACCGAACTTAATTTGATCGGTTTTATTCTATTCAATTTAAATTTTGGTTTGGTTAAATTTATTTTTTTTGTAAATTTTGATATTTTCAGTTCGATTCGATTTTTTTTTTAAATTTAAAATAACCAAACTAAACGACATATATATATATATATATATATATATATATATATATATATATATATATATATATATATATTTTGTTGAAGAAATTAAAATAACAAAATAATCGAAGTAAAATATATCCATTCAATTAATTTTTAAAAATTTCAATTCAATTCATTTCAATGTTTAAATATTTCATTTTTTTTTTTTGGCGGATGAAAGTTCCAAGAATAATCTATTTTAGAAAAAAATTGAAAGAAAGAGGGAAGAGAAAAGACTTTTACAATAACAAATTAGATTTTGATAAAAAAAATTAAAACTTTATGCAACTAAATTTTTTACTTTTAACTTTACTATTTATTATTAGGGTAATTAAAATTTATTTTAGGGTCCAATTAAAAAAATTAATATATATATATATATATATATATATATATATATATTAGAGAGTTTAAAGGGAACATGGCTCCTCTAGTCCCCCAAGTAATGCCCCTAGCTTTTTGTATATTCATATTATATTATATTATAGATAGATTATAGATTTATATATTTATAATAAGAAATAATAATGAAAATTGGAAAAAAAAAACCCACCAAAAATGAGTTATAAGCCAGTTCTTAAAATATAGAACATGATATGACATGTTAATTATGGTCTTGACAATCTCTCAGTTTTATACGTAGATCAAAATTTTCCATATGGACAAGATTGTCCTTTCCATTTCGCCATTTTTATTTCCCTCGGCGTAGTTCTCGTTCAATCCTTGTCATCCTCCTTCCACAGCTAACAAAGATGGAACTTCCCTAAAAGCTAAAATAGACACTACCGGGAATGAATTGGCTTGTGATAAGTTCGATATTCACTTCATATATATATTTCTTTAAGATGAAACCAGATTCACCTATCATATATTCACTCTGTAGACATGGAGTTAATGGGGAAGGACAACATTTTCCGAATGAGGCCTCTCTCTAATTAGCATTATTTTCCACCAAAAAGAGTGGATACGCTATTTTTTTTTTTTAAATAATCTTCACATTTAAATTCTTAATAATCTGTAATTTTCACAATCTTAGCACAAATTGGAGATGCCCGTCTATGACAAATTGAGAAAGCTCATCAAATTTTCAATTAGTTTACTCTAGAAATCTTCAATTCATCATATTTTCAAATTTAATACAATGTAAAGAAACCCCTCAACTCAATTGAAGATTTATAACTTTAAACAAAGAATATCCAATTAACACATCATACAACTAATCTCTAGATTTGAAGGGCTCTCCACATGAACTAATTGGAAAACTTTCAAACATTAATCAAAATTTTAAGATAAGAAGATAGACCTTTTAATATAAAGGTGTTTTCTAATCCAAAATGATTAATCTGCACTAAATCGAATACACCAAGCAAAACAAAACATAAACTGAAAATAGAACATATCAAGAAAGAGTAACTTCCCATATTCTCTAGTCAAAGAGTGAGAATCCCATGTCATCATCACTCTCTTCTGCTGGCTCTTCCTTCTTTTCCTCAGCAGCAGGTGCTTCAGCGGCAGGTGCGGCACCTCCTGCGGGAGCTGCAGCAGCAGCACTACCTCCACCAAAGAAAGCTCCACCGCCACCACCTCCAATTATCACCTGTTCCAAAGCTCAAGATCAGATCAGGAAAAGAAAAAAAAAAACTAAATTCAACCAACATTGCAACAGAATAGAAATCTATGAAAAAAAGAAATCAAGACCTGAAAAACGGCGGAGGATGGGGTGATTTGAGAGAAAGAGGACTGAACGCCACCGGAGGAGTCAGTAGCGAGAGCAATCTGGACAAGCTTCCTTTGCAGCTCGTAAGTGGAGGAAGCGGAGGCCTGAAGATCACCACCAGAGATCTGCTTGCCGGACCACTCAACACCGGATTGCCGGCACACGAATGTGAAGACTCCCATGGCTTGCTAGAATTCTTCCAAAAACCTAAAGTACGGAAAGAAGAAGAAGACGACTCTTTTCAATTTGAGTGTTATGTACAATTTATATGGAGAGAACTCTGGCTCCTTCAAACCCTAGGGTTTTACTTCATAGACAGATTTGTCCCTAGACATTTTTTTAATTCCCACTTACCCGAGATGGGATATTGGGTCGTTATATTTTGAAATTTATACATGTGAAATAATTTTTTATCTTAAAAAATATACTATCCTTTTTTTACATAATGTTAATAGTTTTCTCAAATGTTAATTTATAGTACTAGAAATTCAAGTGTATGCATATATATTAGCTAAATTGTTCTAATACTTGTGAAATTTGAAATAATTATTAATATTTTAATGTCATTTAAAATTAATTATATTTTTAACTTTTTATTGGAAAAAATAAAAACACATGCAATTATTATGAAATTTTTCATTCATATTGATTTTCATCTGGACAATCCTCTGTAAGGAATTAATAATTTAATGTTGTATGATATTTATAATTTCACTTATGAAAGAAAATATTTAATATAATTTCTGAGATTTAGCCTCATCTTTTATTTAAAAAAAAAAGGAGGAATATTTGCTCAAATGTGACATCAAATTTTCTTTCTCCTAATGTTGGACAGCCTTCTGTAGGCAAATCTTATTAATTAAACATTCATAGAAGTCAATTAATTGAAAAAAAAATCACAAAATTTACTTGAAGGTTTAATTATGTAATAATTTATTATATATTATAAAAAGCAAATAATGATTTTTCTCTATAAAATAAGTTAATACACTAATTTTTTTATGACTTTTAAAAAATATATTAATTTCTCCTGACAAATATCATAATATATTAATATATTTTTTCGTTCAATTTTATCGTTAGCCAACTCTAAAATGATCAATAAGAACAATAAAAAATACATAAATACCCTTATTCTTTAGATTTAATTAATTACATTCTATTTTTATTTTAAAAAATATTTTTTAGGGTTAAAAATTTATATTTATATTTTTGACAAATTTGAAAAAAAAATATTTTTTAATAAATATTTTTTATTTTTATTTCTTATTTTAAAAAAATAATTTAAGAATAAATTAAATTATTTATTTTTAAATTTTTTAAGACAAATAAAAAATTCATTTTCATATTTTTGATAAAAAATATTTCTTCTTAAATTTTTCAATGCAAATAAAAAATTCATTTTTATATTTTTGACATATTTAAAAATAAAAAGTAAAAATATTTTAAAAAATATATTTTTTATTTTTTAAAATAAAATAAAAATATAATTTTTTTTAACCCTAAAAATATTTTTTTAGAACAAAAATAAGATTAATTAATTAAAAATAAAAGATAATAACATTTATATTTTTTTTGTTATCCTATCAATAAACTAAATCTTTCATAATTTTTCAAAAATATATTAACTCTTTCCTGAGAAATATCTCGTTATATTAATATTATCTTTTATTCAATTTTACTATTAGTCAACCTTAAAATAGTAAAAAGGACAGTAAAAAAGATAAAAATATCATTACCCTTTATTTTTAATTAATTATATTTTATTTTTTATTTTAAAAAATATTTTTTAGCATTTTCATGTTTTTTTGACAAATTAAAAATTAAAAAATAAACAAACATATTTTTAAAAAATATATTTTTTTATTTGTTATTTTTTATTTTAAAAAATAATTTAAGAAGAAATTAAATTATTTTTTCTCAAAATTTTCAATATAAATAAAAAATTTATTTTCATATTTTTGACAAATCTGAAATAAAAAGTAAAAATATTTTTTTATAATATTTTCTATTTTCAAATTTTTATTTTTAAAAAAATAAAATAAAAAATATTTTTATTTATTTTTATTTTAAATTTGTTAAAAAATATGAAAATATATTTTTTAACCCTAAAAAATATTTTTTAAAGTAAAAATAAAATATAATTAATTAAAAATAAATAATAAGAATATTTATATCTTTTTACTGTCCTTATTGATCATTTTAAGATTGACTAATAATAAAATTAGATGAAACAATCTAATAGTATATTATGATATTTATTAAGAGAGAGTTAATATATTTTTAAAATGTTATAAATGAATTAGTGTATTAAATTATTTTATAAAAAAGAAAAAATAATTAATCCTTGTCTAGATGAGAAAAAATTATAATTAGAGTGCTTATTTCCTAATGTATTAAATCCCTTTTAATTTTAAGGCTTAAAATTTTACAATATTATTTATGATAAATGTCAAGCAGTTCAGTCCTATTAGGAACTATGATTTAAGCTTTAAAGCTGAACTTCAACCTAACAGTTTAAATTAATTCAAATTTCAAACCCAACTAAGATTTCAAAATTTATATGTAAATTTATTATATTATCATAATATATCAAAAAATAAGTTTAATTTATTTTATAATACAAAATATAAAATAAAAGATTATATTTTTATTTTGTTGTTAATTGGGTTAATTATTCGTATATTTTTTAAATTATATTAAATCGTTCATGTGTTTTTAAAATTATAGTAAAACGTTTATTCATTTTATTTTCGTTAGACAATAAGATCATTTCGTTTAATTTTTTCTATTTTTTAATTAATCAAAACATAAAAAATCAACTTCAATAAGATTAATTACTCTGGCGTCTTTATATTTTTCTAAATTATACAAAATCGTCCCTATATTTTTAAAATAATATTAAAACATCTTTGTATTTTTCAATCTAAAATTATACTAAGTTTTTTAAAGACAACAAGTGATTCTTCTTATTAAAAAAAAACTTACAAAATTTAATAAAAAAATACTTATGAGATTTATAACATAAATGTGTAATTTTATTCAAATTGGGTAAATTCAAGACTAATAAATTTAAGTCAAGAATTGAATATGATTTAAAATTCTTTTTAATATTGTAAATGGAAAATTGGTTGGTGGTGAGATTATTGGATGCGATTAGGATTAGATTAAAAAATGTATGGACTTTTTAGTATAATTTAAAAAATATATAAACGATTTAGTATAATTTAGAAAAATATAGGAATGTTAGAGTAATTAATTATATTTAAATTGATTTTTTGGACTTTGATTAACAGAAAAAGAAAGTAAAATACAGAAAAATTTTAATATAATTTTAGAAACACATAAATAATTTAATATAATTTAGAAAAATACATATCAAAATAATTAACCCTTACTAATTATGGAAGTTGGACGACGTAACCAAAATCTAATTGTTCACTAACAACTTTGCTAGTTGAAGAATTGATGAAAAACAAAATTAGCTTAAATACAAAAATGATGATGATGACTGTAACTTAAGAGAGCTTTTACAGATTAAAGGATAACGAAAGATCGAAGGGATATCCTGGGAGCTGGAGGGAGGAGAGGGCATTGCGGGAGAACAAAGGTGAGATAAGCGAATTTAGAGGTTCTATAGAAATTGGTGTTGCTGCGGAAATTTAGCTTTAGCTCTTTTGAGTAACTATAATTAAATAGATGAAAATATACATACATGGATGCATTGTGATTTATAAAGTATCATTTTATTTGCAACACTTCAATAAATCATCATATGAGGTCATCTGTATGAAATTATTAGAAATTTATATTTTGATTATCTTTTATTTTTTAAAAAATTGGCAATTACTTTTTTATTGATAAGCTTGAGAATGAGAAAATCGAACATTAATTTATTGTCAAAACTATATATATATTAATCATTAGACTATATCTTGATTAACCATAAATTGAAAAAGTTAAAAATTTCAGTTTTTTCAAAACTATGGTTTCTAAGTTCTATTGAGTCCAAAAACAGTTTACTAAAAACATTTTAAATTCAATATCAAACACACATCATTTATTCACAATTTAGCTACTTTCAGTTGGCAATGAAGCAACAGTTCAGTTATGCAAGTTTATTATTCAAAGGAAATATTACAAAAACCTTTTGATTTCTCCATGTGATTGACATTGGTTTCTCTTTTTTAGAAAAGGGGAAGAGAGTGATTTATTATATTACCACTCTTAGAAATTATTTGGTTAGCTAATTAAATACCTATAATTATCGATTGTTAATATGCGCGTCGTCAATTAAAAAAATTTGTATTGTTTGGTTGGTCAACTAAAAACTCCGATTATAATAAAATTTATTTTCAATCGGTAAATCCCAAAATCAGCTATAAGTCAATCGCACTTTTAAACCAGTCAAACATTTAACAAAAATATCCCCTTACTATGCTTGCATTTTTAATTGACCAATGTGTTTAATTGTATTATCAGCTATGCTTTGTGCATGTTACAGAATGTAACAAATTGTACAGCTGTAACAAATCCTACAGCTAGTAGGAAATATATAGGCTTAATTACAGGGATCCTATATAAAACTCAGAAAAATGCTAGTGTCCAACAGTGTTGTAGGGTGGCGACAAAACAAGTCGACTTGCCAATGGTTCGAGGCTACCACAAAGGAGCAGTGGCGAATCCAAAAAAATTGGTTAGTGGGGCAATGTATATATATATATATATACATATATGTACATACATACACTTAAATTAAAATTCAATTTATATAGATTGTACAAAAAAACATAAATATCAAAATATCAAAAATATTCAAAAATTTTGAAAAAAAAATAATATGCTTAAAATTTTTTATGATTGAAGATAAATAAACGTAATAAATCTATTTATTAATTCTAATTTTTTTTTGTTTAAAGTCATTAATTTTCTAACCAAATCAAAAAAATAATTTATATTTTAACTCAAATTAAATATAAAAAATAAATAATTTAAAAATTAAATGAGTTATCAGACAATTATTACTATTTAGTGGGGGCAAACTTGATAATTTTAGTGGGGACAATATTATTGTACACATACATAAGGATTTCCATAGATCAATGGGGCAATTGCCCCCATTGGTTCCGTGCTAGATCTGCCCCTGGCAAGGAGGAAAGAGGCAAAAAAAAAAAAAAGATTGAACACATTAAGCTCGATTCTCTATTCTCCAACCTTGGATAAGTTTTTTCTCTCTAGAAAATCACTTATATTTTTCACATTTTTCTTGGATTTTTCACAATCTAGTGGTGATTGAAAGTTTTCTGGAGTAGAGATGGTTGTTTCGTGATTGGAGGTCGATTTATGGATGGAACTTGGTTAGTTCCTTTCCTTTGTTGCTTAGTTCTCCCCTCATCATTTCCTCTGCATTTCCTTTTCTCATTCTCATTCTCTACCATTTATGATTGTTTTATTAATATAAAAATAAAAATTGCTTATCATTCTTTTTCATTATAACATTTCTAACTTTTTTTTTCTCCTTGAAAGAAGAATTTGATGTGTGAAATTTGAACATTTTTACCTCTTAAAAAACAACCGTGTTGATTTAAAATTTTTATTATATGTGCATTATTTATGAATTGGTTTTAAAAATTAACAAGGTTTTTAGATGAAATCCAATAAATTATTTTGCAATTATAACCAAATTAATAAATGAAAAAAAAAAGTTTAATAGTAGATTTAAAGTTAAATTCATGTAAAAAGTTTATTGTTGCAAAAAATTAATAATAATAGCATATGATTAGACTTTAAAAATCTACAAATTTTAATTATATTTTTATGGGTTAATTACAAAAAAAAAAAAAAAATAATAATAAATAAACTTTTAGCAAAATTGCAATTTTAACATGAACTAAAAATTTTGATAATTCAATTTAAATAGTTTCAATTTTTAGCAAATTTTGCTGAAAACCAGAATTATATATGATGTTCAGTATCAAAACTGACGTGACATGCACAATTATAATGTAAGTGACATCATTTTCCAAGTGGGAAATTAAATAATAATAATAATAATAATTTTATGCATAAATAAAGAGAAGATGACAAGAAGCAAGAGCAAGCACTTCAATTATCACAAGTCATTGGACAAGGTACGTGAAAATTTTTAAATGTTTTTAGAGAACTTCACATAAATTTTTCTTTTTTCAGAAAATATAGCACAAATGCCCAAATTTATGAAGTGTCTTAGAGAGCTCTTATCCAATAGAGAGAGTATGGAAGATGCAAAGCTAATTAAACTTACTGAGGAGTGTAGTTCTATAATCCAACACAAGATTCCAACAAAACTTAAAAATCTAGAAAGTTTTTCTATTTCTTGTGCTATTAATAATTTAAATTTTGATAATACTTTGTGTGATCTTAGATCTAGTGTGAGCATCATGCTCATGTCCCTTTGGAAAAAGTTGATGCTTGAAAAATTATCTCATACTAAAATTTCTTTGCAATTAGCGGACAAGACAATTGAAAAGCTGCAAGGGATTATAAAAAATGTTTTGGTAAAAGCAAGGAAGTTCTACATTCCAGTAGACTTCATAGTGCTTAAAATGAAAGAGTATACTGAAATTTCTCTAATTTTGGGAAGGCCTTTCTTAGCTACAATTGGAGCTCTAACAGATGTAAAGAAAGGTAAGCTTACTTTCCAAGTAGGAGAAGAGGAAGAAGAGTTCATAATTTTCAAGTCTAGTGTGATTTTTTCTTCTCAAGGGAGCTGTGAAAGAGTAGATGTGATTGAAGAAATGAATAAGAATGAAATTGCAAATAAATTATGCAATGAATATGTTCAAATTCTAAGGAAGAAATATGAAAAATTTTATGCCACAAGCCCACACCTTCAATCATATGTCAAGGAAGATTTTGAGCCAAAAATGATATTCTACACTTCATATAATCCCCCTTGATCAAGATCTTTACAAGCATCAAGCTATTGATGTTAAAGATACACTTCTTGGGAGACAACCCAGGTTCTAAATGTAATACCCCAGCAGACATAACAATGGATAGTGAATAAGTACAGAAGACAATATGAATTTATTGGGTTATAGTAACAGATATGGTATTAATTAAAGAATAAATAGGTTCAATCGATTATTGAAATATATAGAGAATGATAGAGTATAATTCTCAGGAATTTTTTAGTCTCAACTGGGCTACTTTTGAGAAATTGTCCCAAAAAATACAGTTGTTAATTACACTGCCAGGGAAATAGCAGTCCGGCTAATTTAAGAATTTCTGGCCTAGACTTAGGGGGATTAAGTTAGTTAATTTTATATGAAATTATAGTGAAAAGAAAAAGTTGAAAAATATTTTGAAATACTGAAAATAAAAGTAATGGCAAAATCGCAATTTATGGCAACTTTGGAGGTAATTTTGAAAACCCACTGTCTGGGATCCAAAAATGATCTAGAACTATTTTTAAATGATAGAACAACCTAAAATAAGATATTTCACTCCCCACACTTGAGGTTGAATCTAAACAGAATAGACAGAATAAATTATAGAAAGTTTTGAGGTCTAAATGCAAATAAGAAAAATTTTGGGCCAAAGTGCAAGTAAACAAAAGTTATGGACCCACCCATTTGCATCAAAATTCTAGAAAGGAATACTTGGTTGCCGGCCATATTGATGGAAGGAGATTTAGTATAGATTTTTTTTTACTTAATATTCTTAGATTTTGGACAAATGTCCATATTTCTAGAAAATTCTATTTTCTCTTCAATTCTTTATAAGATGGCTTTAGTGTATATATAAAGAGAAAGAGAATGGCTATGGAAATGAAGTGGTAGGCCGAACCATAGATAGATAAAAGAACCAAAAATATTTTTCACCCTTCCAAAGAAACCAACTAAGTAGATAGAAAATTGAAGAAGGAAGAAGATTAATGGAGAAAAAACTAGATGGAGATTATGTATGCTGTTTTGGTAGAACAAAAAGGAGAAGGAATTCCATGGTTCAAGTTTAAAGTAAATATTCTGAATTTCAGTTTTTAGTTTAATTTAAGAGTTCTATAGTTTTATTTGGCAAATAATTGAGGTAATTAAGCTAAAAGTGTTAAAGATAAACTAAGGTTTTAAAGGGATTTTGAATCTGTGTTGAAGCAGTAAATTGTAGGTAGTAATCTGAAATTTTAATGACTGAATTTAAAGTTGGTTAAAACATAAAAGTTGTAGATAAATATATTAATTAAATTTATGTAGAAGGAATTAATAAAATTCAAAGTGAGGAAAGAGTTATTGAGTAAAATTTATGACTGACCTGTAATTAGGTTTTCTAAAAAATACTACTGTGTTTTTATTATACAGATTGTTAGAGACAGAATTATAAGAAGTTTTCAACATAAAAAGTGTTCATATATGTCTTATATATAATCCTGTAAAAGATTTTTTAAATTAGATTTTTGGTTTATGAGATGTTGAGCTATAAGTATTAACTGTCCGGATTAACTGATAAATAGAACATAGGCTACTGAGTTCTATTAATATGAGGACCTTAAATTCTGAATTAGAGAAAGTGTTAAACATGAAAAATCTCTGAATTAGAGAAAGTGTTAAATATGAAAAGTATTCATTTATATGTTATATAAATTTCTGTAAAATGGCTTTGTTATTGGATGAATACAGAATTAATTATAGATATGGAAACAAGGTCTGTTTGGGTAAAGATTTCAGGGCAGTAGTTTAATTTTGAAAATTCACTAATAATTGTGCAGTAATCCAAATATTCTAAAATTTGGATATGTTATAATATTATATGTGTATTTTCAATAGGAAAAATAATTACAGTAATTGGTTAAGTATAGATTGAGTTATTAGTAAAAAAAAAAACAGAATCTATCAAGTCAAAGTTATAGGGCAGAATGCAGGGCAGCAGGGCTGGTTATATGCCTAAATTTAAATATACACCATAAATTGTGTAGTAATGGGAATAAAGTAAATTTTGGATATGTTAGAGATTAATATGTCTAGTTTAAGTAGAAAGAAGAATTAAAGCATTTGGATAAATATAGAAAGAGATACGAATTAAGGAACATAAGCTGCCAGTATGGAATGTTGCACAGAAAAACCTTAGTGATTTGAAAAATTTAGGAAGTTCTTAAATATAAGTATAATTAATGTAATTTTATGTTAAATAGTATCTAAATAGAAATTAATTTATGTAGAGTCAAAATGAATGAAAGACAGTGATGATTACCATAAGCATGTGAGCAATGAGCCAAGGAAATAGAATTAAAAACGAAAAGAATAAGTAAAGTGCAATAGAAAGTGCTCAGTGAGGTGAGTAATGTACATATATCAATGTTTTGTCTTACTCCATTGGAATTATTGAATTCTTTTACTTTGAACTTTTTTTCCATTCTAAATTGGCTGGGCTAAAATTTGATTATATATATATATATATATATATATATATATATATATATATATATATATATATATATATATGAATTACATGAACTTCCCCAATTATCTTCATTACTTGAATATCGCTTCCATTGACTCTTGATTATTGATATATAATCTTAAATGTGATTATTTGTTATATGGTTACTCTGTGTAAATCCCATTGATATAATGAAATGATTATGACAAAAAGGCCCACCGATGGGGTAGGGTTTACTATATCATCATTGTGCACAATGAGTATTCTATACGGACCTATAATACCCTAGAAAGGTCTATCTTATATGCATGAAATAGTTCTCAGTCTTTAGTCTAAAATCATCGAAATGACTAGAAATAATTATAGAGACATAGTTAGAATGCAAATGAGATACTTTTTCAGAAATCGTCGGTGTCGAAAACACTATTGAGAAAATAGCAGTCCGGTCAACAGATGAATTTCTGATTTTGACTAAGGGGTAAATAACCATATATATATATTTGTAATTAAGGTAAAAATAAAGAGGTGAAAAATGTTTAGGAACACTGAAAAAGTAAGTGATGGCAAAATCGTAAATAAATGAAACTTTGAGGGTTATAGTAAAAATTGATCCGTCTGAGTTTCAGAATGACTCTAAAACTATTTTTATAAATAAGTATAAATATAAATAAGCCTTTTAAATCACCATTTTGAAATCCAATTCTCAACAGAATTGTCAGAATAAATTACAGAAGAAGTTGGGGTCAAAGTATGATTATTGGATAGTTTAAGGACTAAAATAGAATTTGCCATTAATGGCTTAATATTTAAGAATGCCTTAGCATTTTTGTTGGCTCATCGTCTTCTTCCATTCATGGTGGCCGAACCATTTTCCTTTCATCTTCCTCCATTCTCAAACAAATTCCTTAAAGAAAAACCATAGAAAACTTGAACTCAACCTTATTTCTTCCATTCTACATCGATTTCTCACTTGAAATCACAAAGGAAATCAAGGATTCTCATCTTTTCCATTTCGGGTGGAACCTCTATATAAGGTAAAAAGTTAGTTTGTTTAATTTTATGGTTAGTTTAAATGATTTAGATGATGAATTGGATGGGTTTTGTGTTTGATTGCATCAATTGATGCATTTGAAAACGTTTCCCTCATTTTCAAACCCTAAGTGAAGTTGTTTGATTTAGCTATGTGATTTAGTATTGGTTTGTATTATTTAAGCTTAGAATATGTTAATTAGAGGCTAATGGATGATCAATTTGTGGTTAATTTATTATAGAAAATAAAGATTGCCAAAGTTGCCATTTTTGCCTCCTTTGAAGCAATAGGTGGGAAATCAATTTTCCAAGGTAATTTGGAGTGCTAGGTGAGTTTAATATGCATCAAATTATATATCTATAGCATTGAATTGATGATTGAAATTCATTTTGGTGAACCTCTATTTTGGCCGAACCATATGTACTATTCACTTTCTTTGATTTTGCTTATTTTTCCTTTGAATTCCTAAGCCATTTTGATCCTTTGATTAATGTTTAATGTTGTATATTTATTACCTATTGTGTAGCCTTGATTGTGACCTTGTTGTTGGTTAATTAGGCAATGCCAACTTTGCACCAAAACCTAACCTAATGGCTTGTCCAACATTGTACACCAAGTATTTGATGAAATGCCTAGTTCATTTTGTCATAAGCCTATCATTTGTTCATCCATAGGCCTACCATTTGAATACCATTGTCATCAGTGGCATTGACATGCCAATTGTGCCAACTATTTGCCTATGTATAACCAACCTATGTTCCATTCCATTGTTAATTACCAAACCAATTGCTATTGCATATCTATTGATTATTGCTATCCGATTGTTTAAATTGCTACTTGAAATGATTGATATTGAAATATTGTTACTTGATGATATTATTGTTGTATAATGGTATCTAATGACTTGTTTCACACTTGTATTGACCTTAATGTGGTTTGACAGAGCTGCCGCTCTCCGACAGGATAGTGGGTACATACTATCGGCAATGTGCACATTATTTATTGATACCCTAGCTGGAAAAGGTTATTAGTCCTAGCCATAAGACCTGATCAGTTTTATGTTTATTGATATGAGATTGACTGTGTGATTACACATAGTTTACATGTTTCATGGCCCTATATCTGTCTTACCCATGTGATACCATTCCTTTGATATGAGTTTTGACCTTACTGTCATTCCCTATAATTGATTCTGTATTCTGATTTTATTGAACAGATTGTCATTATTACTTCCTCTGTTATTTTTTTATTATTGATCCAAATTACTTTTATTGGCGATGCATATTAGATTCATTGAGTATCTTATATACTCACTCTTTTCCTCGTTTACCATTTTCAGGTGCAGAGTAGATAGCAGAATCCCAAGTTCTGAATTTTTGTGGATTTCTGCAAACTTTTATAGCAATGAAATTATATTATATACAATATTTTGGATGTTCATGATCTAGCTGCTCCATGGGGTATGTATGGATTAGTTAGGCTATGAACATGTATGTATGATATATTATGGAGTATGAGTATTGATATGACATGTGTAGATAAATGTTACAGCCAACAACATTACAATTACAGACAGTTTATAGAATGATAGAATGAATAGTAACTAAGTAAATTGATTAATTAATTGATGGTTATAGATATTTGCATGTGATACTGGGTTTTACGGGTGCCGGTTGCCATTGGCATCTCTTGCATCCTAGGACCGTCGCGATCCTAAATCGGGTCATAACAGAGGTAGTATCAGAGCTCTGGGTTATAAATATCAGAGCATAGGTTACAGATGAATAGTAACTAGATTACAAAGAAATAGGAACTAAGTACAGTAAGGGTAGAGTTAAGTAAACAATGGAGCATAGGAATTCCTGTATCATCTTTTGCTGTATTCGTCTAATATGTGTTGGTATTCAACATTTTTGTAATATACTGAGTACGTGTTTTATTTTTCTGACAGTTTACAGAGATGTCCGACGATAGAGACAGGGATATCAGGGAGGCAGAGGTAGCCTCCAACGAGTCTCTAGTAAGAGAGAATTCAGTTTTAGAGGGTCTGTCCAGATTTCAATGGACTATAGAGGATACAGAGAGGGGGTGATGACCCCTGGAGAGTAGAGATGATGAAGGGGGTGATGGAATTGCGTAGGGAATTAATAGATTTGAGGCGAAAATGTCAGAATATGAAGCCACCACTAGTTTCAGCAGCAGTGCCACTGCCTGTTACACCAGAGGCATTGCCAGTTGCACCAGCTCCTGTACAGCCAGTTATGGTTCCTGGCGAGCCTGTTGTACAGGGAGGCCGCCGAGTTATAGATAAGGGAGAAGTATCTATGTTTAGCTTTATGAAGCTAAATTTGCCAGAGTTTAGGGGTGATAGAGGCGATGAGCCAGTTGATTTTCTTGATGAGGTTGAGAAGGTAGTTAGGTGACTACCTTGTTCTGATATCAGGGCAGTAGAGCTAGTGGGATTATTGCTGACGGGAAAGCCTGGACATAGTTTTCTCGTAGGATGGAGCCCAGATTGTATGGTGAGCATGCTTCTATATGGGCTGAGTTTAGACAGGGTTGATTGATGAGTTCATAACAGAAGGGGTGAAAACTAGAAATCTGATTTAGTTTGAACAGCTCGAGCAGGGAAATAGATCAGTGGAAGTGTATGCAGAGGAGTTCATCAGACTGAGTAGGTATGCTACCAATGTTGTTCCTACTTAGGTAGATATGATTAGCAGGTTCAAGAGAGGTTTACATGCTTCACTTCATAATGCTTTATTGGCTGCAGAGTTTACATCTCTGACTACTGTTATCAATAAGGCTAATCAGATGGAAGAAAAATATAAGACAAAGAGGGCTAAGAGGGATCAAAAGAGAAAAGGAGGACTCGAAGCACAGAGTAGGAGGGGGGAGAGTAGCTCCCAGCCTAGACAGAGTGAGCTAGTGCCAGTCAGAGGAGGGGGATGCAGAGTAGGGGTCCAGTAGTATAGTCTACACCTACGTATTCTCAGGGTTCTTCGAGACCTGCTGCACAGATGCCCAATGTGCCTATTTGTAGATTCTATGATAGAAGGCATGGAGAGGAGTGTCGATGTCAGATGGGTGCTTGCCTAAAATGTGGGTAGCATGGTCACTTTATTAGTAGATGTCCTTTGTGGGGTGAGCAGCAACCATCTACTACAGTTTCTCAGCCTACAGTGCAGATGAGGCAGAATATAGTTAGAGAGACTCCTGGTAGGGGCAGAGGCAGAGGACAGGCTCCTAGCAATAGTTAGGCCCCAACAGGTAGAGGTCAGGGGCGAGTCTTTGCAGTCAATACTCAGGAGGTACATAGATCAGATAATGTGGTTACAGGTACTATTTTGATTCAGAATGAGATTGTTGATGCCTTGTTTGATTATAGTACTACGCATTCCTTTGTTTCACCCCAGTTGTCACCTAAATTGCATAAGGATAGAAAATTGTTGAATGTGCCTTTAGAAATAGCTACACCGATGGGTGAGAGTATAGAAATGGATTACTATTATCCTGATTGTGTGATTGAGATTGATGACAATATTTTGCGTGTTGATTTGATAGAACTGCCTGTGTTAGAGCTAGATGTGATTCTGGGTATGGATTGGCTCACGAAACATCATGCAGTCATTGATTGCTATGAGAAGAAGGTTAAATTTTAGCCTGATGGGCAGCCAAAGTTTGAATTTTTGGGTGATAGACATGAATTTAGAGTCAATCTTGTTTCTGCTATCCAAGCTAGAAGGGTGATAGGGAAAGGTTGTTCAACATATTTGGCTCATGTAATAGATGTGCAGAAGACTTCTGTAGAGCTTGATTGGATACCGATAGTTCAGGAGTTTCCTGATGTTTTCTCTAAAGAATTTCCAGGATTGTCCCTAGATAGGGAGATAGAGTTAGAGATTGACATGCATTCAGGCACTGATCCAATATCCATTCCTCCTTACAGAATGGCGCCAGCAGAATTGAAAGAATTAAAGGTGCAGTTACAGGAGTTATTGGATAGAGGATTCATTAGACCGAGCAGTTCTCCATGGGGTGCTCCAGTATTATTTGTAAAGAAGAAGGATGGTTCATTGAGAATGTGCATTTATTATAGGCAGCTGAATAAGGTGATAGTGAAGAATAAATATCCATTGCCACAGATTGATGGCCTGTTTGATCAATTGAAAGGTGCCAGTCATTTCTCGAAGATTGATATGAGATTTGGGTATCACCAGTTGAAAATCAAGAAGGATGATGTACCTAAGACTGCTTTCAGGATCCGATATGGAAATTATGAATTCTTGGTGTTGCCATTCGGGTTGACTAATGCACCGACTGCATTTATGGTTCTAATGAACATGGTGTTCAAGCCATTCTTGGATAAGTTTGTCATAGTGTTCATTGATGACATTCTTATCTATTCCAGGAGTGAGGAGGAGCATGCAGAGCATCTGAGGATTGTATTGCAGACACTTAGAGAGCATCAGCTGTATGCTAAGCTATCTAAATGCCAATTTTGGCTAACCGAAGTGTGTTTCCTTGGGCATGTGGTTTATAAAGATGGAATTAAGGTAGATCCTTAGAAGATTGAAGCAGTTGCAAATTGGCCTCGGCCTACCAGTGGTTCTGAAGTTCGTAGTTTTCTGGGTATGGCAAGGTACTACAGGCGGTTTGTGAAGGATTTCTCCAGAATTGCTGCTCTATTGACTAAGTTGACTCGGAAACAGGAGCGATATTTATGGACAGAAGAATGTGAGGGCAATTTTCAGATTTTGAAGTCTTGCCTCACGAGTGCTCCAGTATTAGCATTGCCATCAGAGGGTGAGAAATTTACTGTGTACTGTGATGCTTCCCGAATTAGTTTGGGTGTGTATTGATGCAGAATTGGAGAGTAATTGCTTATGCTTCTCGGTAATTAAAGAAGCATGAAGTGAACTATCCGACACATGATCTAGAGATGGCGGTTGTGGTGATTGCACTAAAGATTTGGAGGCATTATTTGTATGGGTCTAAATGTGAGATATATACTGATCATAAGAGTTTGCAGTATATATTTCAGCAGAAGGATCTGAACCTCCGACAGCGTAGATGGGTTGAGTTGCTTAAGGATTATGATTGTGAAATCCTTTACCATCCGGGCAAAGCTAATGTAGTAGCTGATGCCTTGAGCCAGAAGTCTATGGGTAGTCTAGCTCACATCTCAGTTGGCAGGAGTCCATTAATTCGTGAGATGGGGGAATTAGTTGATATAGGTATGGAGTCAGATTTGGGATCCCAGGATCGTAACCAGGCTTTGATAGCCCAATTCCCGGTTAAGTCACTATTAATTGATGATATTAAAGTGGCACAAAATAGGGATTCATATCTACTGAAGCTTAAGAGAGATGTACATAATGGCAAGATTTCAGAGTTTACAGTAGAAGATGATGTACTAAAGTATGAAAAGCGGATATGTGTACCTGATATTGATGGGCTGAGAGATCAGATCATGAGAGAGGCTCACTATTCATCATACAGTGTACATCCAGGGATTACCAAAATGTATCATGATTTGAGGGATGTGTATTGGTGGCCTGGTATGAAGGAAGATGTAGCTCAGTTTGTCTCTAAATGCTTACTTGTCAGTAGGTTAAGTTTGAGCATTAGAAACCATCGGGTTTGTTTCAGGAGATCGAGTTGCCAGAATGGAAATGGGAGCAGGTTACTATGGATTTTGTAGTTGGTTTACCGAGGACTACGCGGTGTTATGACTCCATATGGGTTATTATAGATCGGTTAACGAAATCTGCTCATTTTTTGGAAGTTAAGACCATCTACTCTATAGATCAGTATGCATAGTTGTATATGGACAAACTTGTGCGACTTCATGGAGTTCCATTAATGATCATATCAGATAGAGGTACACAGTTTACTTCTCGGTTTTAGCAAAAATTTCAGGAGGCTATAGGTACCCAGTTACGGTTTAGTACTGCTTTCCATCCACAGACTGATGGAAAGTCAGAGAGGACAATCCAGACTTTAGAAGATATACTTCGATTGTGTGTTCTGGATTTTAAAGGTAACTGGGATCAATATCTGTCATTGATTGAATTCTCCTACAATAATAGTTATCATTCTTCTATGGGAATGGCTCCATATGAAGCACTATATGGTAGGAAGTATAGATGTCCAGTATGCTAGGTGGAACCAGAGGAAAAGCAGTTAGAGGGTCCAGAGTTGATTAAAGAAACAATGGAAAAGGTGCCTATGATTAGAGATTGGATGAAGACCGCTTTTAGTAGACAGAAGAGCTATGCTAATCCAAAGCGGAAGGATGTACATTAAGTAGTTGGTGACCACGTCTTCCTTAAGATCTCACCAATGAGAGGTATCATGAGATTTGGGAAGAAGGGAAAACTGTCACCAAGATTTATAGGTCCATTTGAGATTTTTGAGAAGATTGGCAATGTGGCCTATAGATTGGCTCTTCCACCTAACCTGAGCCATGTTCATCCGGTATTCCACATCTCTATGCTGCGGAAGTATGTATCGGACCATCACATGTATTGGAGATGTAGGATGTTGGGCTTAATGAGGACTTGTCTTATGAAGAGCTACCAGTAGAGATAGTTGATTGATAAGTCAGGCAGTTGAGGAATAAAGAAATCCCAATGGTGAAAGTACTTTAGAGGAATCAGTCGATGGAGGAGTGCACTTGGGAGAGCAAGCAGGAGATGAAGGACAAATATCCATTCATGTTCCATCAATGAGGTATGTATTTATTTTAAATTCGAGGACAAATTTATTTGAAAGGGGTAGAATGTAATACCCTAGAAAGGCCTATCTTATATGCATGATATAGTTCTCAGTCTTTAGTTTGAAATGATCGAAATGACTAGAAATAATTTTAGAGACACAGTTAGAATGCAAATGAGATACTTTTCTGAAAATCGTGGGTGTCGAAAATACTGCTGAGAAAATAACAGTCCGGTCAACAGATGAATTTCAGATTCTGACCAAGGGGTAAAAAACCATACATTTGCACGTATTTATGGTAAAAATAAAGAGGTGAAAAATATTTAGGAACACTGAAAAAGTAAATGATAGCAAAATCATAAATAAATGGAACATTGAGGGGTATAGTAAAAATTGGTCCGTCTGAGTTTCAGAATGACAGAATGACCCTGAAACTATTTTTATAATTAAGTATAAATAAAAGTAAGCCTTTTGAATCCTCACTTTGAAATCCAATTCTCAATAGAATTGTCAGAATAAATTACAGAAGAAGTTGGGGTCAAAGTATGATTATTGGATAGTTTAAGAACTAAAATAGAATTTGCCATTAATGACTTAATATCTAAGAATGCCTTAGCATTTTGTGGCTCATCTTCTTCTTCCATTCATGGCGGCCGAACCATTTTCCCTTCATCTTCCTCCATTCTAAAACAAATTCCTTAAAAAAAAACCATAGAAAACTTGAATTCAACCTTGTTTCTTCCATTCTCCATCAATTTCTCACTTGAAATCACAAAGGAAATTAAGGATTCTCATCTTTGGCATTTCGGGTGGAACCTCCATTAAGGTAACAAGTTAGTTTGTTTGATTTTATGGTTAGTTTAGATGATAAATTAGATGGGTTTTGTGTTTGATTGCATCAATTAATGCATTTGAACACTTTTCCCTCATTTTCAAACCCTAAGTGAAGTTGTTTGATTTAGCTATGTGATTTAGTATTGGTTTGTGTTATTTAAGCTTAGAATATGTTAATTGGAGGCTAATGGATGATTAATTTGTGGCTAATTTTTTTTATAGAAAATCAAGATTACCAAAGTTGCCATTTTTACCTCCTTTGAAGCAATAGGTGGGAATCAATTTTCCAAGGCAATTTGGAGTACTAAGTGAGTTTAATATGCATCAAATTACATATCTATAGTATTAAATTGATGATTGGAATTCATTTTGGTGAACCTCCATTTTGGTCGAACCATATGTACTATTCACTTCCTTTTATTTTACTTTTTTTCCTTTGAATTCCTAAGCCATTTTGATTCTTTGATTGATGTTTAATATTGTATATTTATTGCCTATTGTGTAGCCTTGATTGTGACCTTGTTGATGGTTAATTGGGCAATGCCAATTTTGCACCAAAACCTAACCTAATGACTTGTCCAACATTGCACACTAAGTGTTTGATCAAATGCCTAGTTGATTTTGTCATAGGCCTATCATTTGTTCATCCATAGGCCTACCATTTGAATGCCATTGTCACCAGTGACATTGGCATGGCAATTATGCCAACTATTTGCCTATGTATAACCAACCTATGTTTCATTCCATTGTTAATTACCAAACCAATTGCCATTGCATATCTATTGATTATTGCTATCTGATTGTTTAAATTACTACTTGAAATGTTTGATATTGAGATATTGTTACTTGATGATACCATTGGTATATAATGGTATCTAATGACTTGTTTCACACTTGTATTGACCTTAATGTGGTTTGACAAAGCTGCCACTCTCCAATAGGATAGTGGGTACATACTATCGGCAATGTGCACATTGTTTATTGATACCCTAGCTGGGAAAAGTTATTGGTCCTAGCCATAAGACCTGATCAGTCTTATGTTTATTGATATGAGATTGACTGTGTGATTACACATAGTCTACGTGTTTCATGGCCCTATATCTGTCTTACCCATGTGATACCATTCCTTTGATATGAGTTTTGACCTTACTGTCATTCCTTGTAATTGATTTTGTATTCTGATTTTATTGAACATATTGTCATTATTACTTCCTCTGTTATCTTTTATTATTGATCCAAATTACTTTTATTGGCGATGCATATTAGATTCACTGAGTATCTTATGTATTCACTCCTTTCCTTGTTTACCATTTTCAGGTGCAGAGCAGATAGCAGAATCCTAACTTCTGAATTTCTGTGGATTTTTGTAAGCTTTTATAGCAATGTAATTATATTATATACAATATTTTGGATGTTCATGATCTAGCTGCTCCATGGGGTATGTATGGGTTAGTTAGGCTATGAACATGTATGTATGATATATTATGGAGTATGAGTATTGATATGACATATGTTGATGAATGTTACAGCCAACAACATTATAATTACATACAGTTTACAAAATGATAGAATGAATAGTAACTAAGTAAATTGATTAATTAATTGATGGTTATAGATATTTGCATGTGATACTAGGTTCTATGGGTACCGGTCGTCATTGGCATCTCCTGCATCCTAGGATCGTCGCGATTCGAAATCGGGTCATGATAGGACCCTAGCTAGGAGGGGGTAAGGTCCTGGACATAAGGTCTGATCAACCTTATGCTCAAATTGATTGATTGCTACCGAGATATATAGCTTTTCTATGTAGATTATATTAACCCAACATTTTCTGTCATACTTCTTCTTCTTATTATTGACTCATTGATTCATTGATCAATGACCTTTGTGTTCCATATTTCTTTATTGCCATCATCTCTATCTATTTATTGTTAACCAATATTCTCAAATATATTTTGTTAGCGTTTCTTTATTATTAAAAAGAATTGACCTTATAAGCATGAAATATGTATTTTACTCACTGTGTTATACTCCCCATATAGTGGTTTATAATTTTTACAGGGATGAGATAAAGAAGGATAATTTCAAGTTAATTTCTTTTTTGACTTGGGACATCAAGTATATTGAGATAAAATTTTATTCACTAAAGGTCATAAGTGTCAACTTTTAGAGCTCCATGATACTGTGTATAATTAGGTGATTAAGTATTATAATAATAAATAAACAGTGAAGTAATTGACAATTAAGTGATTTGTTATTAAAGTTTAGTAATGAATGACTATAATGTGTAATGCTTAATGATTGATAATGATAATGATAGTGAAATGATAAAGACAGTGATACTGAAAAAGTTAAAATGAAATTCACATGTTTTGAAAGAGATTCAGAAGTGCCATGTATGTCTGTGTGAACTGTGAAGTTGAGGGTATAAGGATGCCAAATTATTGGATGTAAAAATAATTATTGTGCAGGCTATGTAATATTTTTTGAAAGACCCAGTTTTGGGTCGGAAATAGTATGAAAAATATAGGGAAAGTTTTGGTAAATTTTTTATAAATTGATTAGTAGGGGTTCTACGGGTGTAGGTGGCCTTATGCATTCCCTGTGCCCTAGCACCGTCAGTGGGATGTGACACTATACTTAAATTCTTTTCTTTTTTTTTTTATTTTTTTATTTGTATTATTAACCCCTTATATTGTTTTAAATTATTTTACTTAATATTTTAGAGGGAGCAAGAAAACAGAATGCAACTCAAGTGTATAAATGTGAATTCTTTAAGAGAGATTATTTCTTTCTTTTTATTTTTTCTCTGACATTGAGGATAATGTCAATTGCAAGTTTGGGGGAGTTTTAGTTTGTCTTTATTTTTCAGTTATTTTTAATTGTTTCTTTGTATTTTGATGGATAAAATTTTCAAATTTTGCTCTTTTATTGATGAATATACTTGTTTTGAATAATTGATGAAGGCCAATGATATATAATAATTGATATTTATGGATAATTTGTTGAAATATTCCATGTTGAGTAACTATCTTAGGTAACAAATTTATTTTATTAAGATTGTGTTTTGATTAGTTTTGCATTAAGTTGATTGCACTGAAATTGTGTATGCTTATTTAGCGAGGATTTACTTACAATCTTTATCTTGATTTGTCTCACCTATTTTAGAGTATGTTTTTGTGAACTTTTGAGGCAAAATTTTGAATTTACTTTGAGAGAGAGACATGATTTAGGCATTATTTATTTAACCCTATCACTTATATCCACCCATATGTTTAATTTTATCTCTAGTTTATCCCTGTGGACATTGTATTAATTTTTAACTTTATTTTCTTTTTATTACTAATCTTATTGACCCTTATCCTTTTTGAGAGATAATAATGTTAAGTTTAAATTTTTTGTTAAAAACTTACTTGAATAATGAAAAGGGAAATTTTGATGTTCTCATTGAAAAATGATCTCATGAAGGCAAGTGCTATTTTGGCTAAATTAAAATCACCACTATGTTGAAATATAAGTTTGGGGGAAGTAAGAAAAATAAAATTGAAAAAAATAATAGGGTTAATTATAATTTCTCTCTTGTAGAATGACTTGTAGAATGACCCATTACACCAAGTTCCCCATGACTTTTCAAAAATCCACTAACTCTCCCATGACGAATGTCATAATATACTACTAGGCTTTTCCGTCCAATTTAGTCAACTGTTAGTCAACATTATAAGGGTAGTAAAAGACCAAAATGCCCTTATCCTTTATTTTTAATTAATTACATTATATTTTTGTTTAATTTTTTTTAAGGTTAAAAAATTTATTTTCATATTTTTGACAAATTTTAAAATAAAAAATAAGCAAAAATATTTTTTAAAAAATATTTTTTATTTTTTATTTTTTATTTTTTATTTTAAAAAATAATTTAAGAAGAAATTAAATTATTAATTAAATTATTTCTTCTTAAAATTTTTTATACAAATAAAAAATTTATTTTAATATTTTTGACAAGTTTAAAAATAAAAATTAAAAAATATTTTTTAAAAAATATTATATATTTTTATTTTATATTTGTTATTTTTTAAAAAATAAAATAAAAATATTTTTTAAATATTTTTAAAAAATATTTTTATTTTTAAATTTGTCAAAAGTATAAAAAGAAATTTTTTAATCTTAAAAAAAAAATTAAAACAAAAATAGAATGTAATTAATTAAAAATAAATGATAAAGGCGTTTTGGTTTTTTTACTATAATTGTAGGGTTGACTAAGGGTTGACTAATGGCAAAATTGGAGGGAAGGGTTTAATAGTATACTATGACATTCATCAAGGGAGTTAGTATATTTTTAAAATATAAGAGGAAATTTAGTATAATAGGTCATTATACAGGAGGAAAATTATAATTAACCCAAAATAATAATACCTTATCTTGCTTATCCTTGAAATTTTGTTGTAGTGAATGAATAACTTAAAAGGAAAAAAAAAACTTCAAGAAGAATGGTACCTAAAGTGAAGTGCCTTTGAAAAATTTCCTTTATTTAAATCGATGGATTAAAAAGTTTTTAATTTTATTTTACTTGGCATGATTATATTATTTTTGTACATTTAAATTTTTTTTTTTGTATATTTAATTTACTCTTATTAACCCCATTATAAGCCTAATAAAGACCTATTGACCTCTCTTAATTTGTGAATTCCATTAATGAAAATTATTTGCATTAAAATGCCTATGAGATTTACAATTATATTTAATATTTTTTGATAGAGACATTTAAAAATATTTAGTGTGTACATGCTTATCTAAAGTGCAATAATTTCTTTATGATTGGTTTAATGTATGATCAGTCAAGCCATGATTAAAATGAGATTTATTTTTAATTTAAGATAGAAATTTGATTTGAAATGTTTTGATATATTATTTATGAAAATTAATTTCTGAGGCTTTGAAAAAATTATTTAACATGAGAAAATTAAATTTTTTTAGTGTGTTTAATTTTTATTTTATTTGAGAACAAGTAAAAACTTAAGTTTAGAGGAATTTGATAAGCCTAAATTATAATAATAATATTAGAGTTATTTATAAATTAATTTCATATAATTTGTGTGTTTTTATTTGATATTTATTTTGATAGTGTGTTTTATATTTTTTAAATTTATTGAAAGATTCTGGGCAATTTAAAATAAAAAAAAAATGGAACTTTGAAAGCTCATTCAAATTGAAGTCGAGGATGAAGAAAAATTCAAATTATGAATCGAGTGCATGTAACAAGCTATGTACATTAATACACGAAATTCATTCACCATATGAAATTCACATGCCAAAAGACACGTGCTCAAGTTTAAATGTCAAGATTCCATGCATTTGACTTCACAAACCCAAGAAATGCCAAAACACAGTAAAATTGGCCACTTTCATTGCACGGCCATGCAAGCCACTTTGCATGGCCGTGTACTTTTTTCGCTGCTGTCTTGATTTTTCCAAAGGCTTAAAAAACTGTAAGGTCATGCAACATTTGAGGGCCCGATTTTGTGCCATTTTTGAAGATTTTGATGGACATATTTTCTTAATTTGATCCTACTTCACTTCCATTAACTCTTGGTAATATTCCTAGCTATTTGGAGACTTCCAAACCTTCCTAAACTCATATTTAAACCTCTATAAATAGAGAAAATTATATCAACTCATATTTGAACCTTTATACATGGAGGAAATTGTATCAGATCAAGGGAGGGGAAGTTTATTCAAGTTCTTTTGTATAAGTTTAATATTTTTAGTTTTAGTTTAGTTCTTTGTTTTATTTGAAAATGTTGCAAGAGAAGAGTTGAAGATTTATAAACGTGAGCTCCATTAAACTAATTCTTCAAACTAGTTTCTTTTTAAACTTATTATTTTAATTTCAATAAAGTTTAATTCAATGTTTAATTCTAGTTTGTTTATTATTTTAATTATTCTTTTATTCTTTATGAGTAACTAAACTCATTCTCTAGGATTTAGATGCAGTCCTTTGATTTTATCTATGATTATTTATATTTGATTAATTGATTAATTAATTGGAATTAATCTATTGTCTTAAGGCTTAATTATTGTGAATAATTGATCACTATTTATATGTTTAAGGTATTATGTGAAGTAGCGAGACTGGAAGTATAATATTAGTTCATTAAGATATTAAACCTAAGGAATGTGTTGCTTAGAAATAAGAACACTCTTTTGTGATCATTAAAAAAGTATTCCAAAGAACTTGATGAATTTATATTAATTGTTTAAGATCACGAGGGTAAACTTAAGGTTAGTATAAATATTTGTGTTATACCTTGAGAGATGACTTCAAATAATTTAGGAAAACTTGATCATTAACTTCAATAGATTAAACCAATTAAGAAAAATATAGAAAAGTCATAGGTAGTCAATTGATGAAATCTAAATCCTAAACCTTTTACATATATTGAATTTAATTTTATTAATTTAGTTATTTTAAATTTGAATTTCTTTAATCAATTTTCTAAATAATAGAATAAATTAATAATTGGTACTTGTTAACTCATTCCTCGTGGAAACTATACTTTTCTCACTACTATTACTTAGTTCATAATTTGTATACTTGTAAGTTTTGACACAACAGAAGATGGAAGATTTTTGGTACTAAGATTCTTGTTTATTTGTTTGCTTCAATTAAATTAACCTTGCTTAGCTTTGTTTTGCATGAAACGGCTGCGTTTCATTCATAACAATTCCATTTATTTTCTTATCTTTAATGACATGTCAATTACTTAAAAATTGTGTATGCCATGTAACCATGCTACATCAGTTCTAGTACTGGATATTATACTTGATTCTGATATTGAGCAAAATTTGCCAAAAATTGAAATTATTTGAATTGAATTGCCAAATTTTTTATTTCATGTTAAAATTACAATTTCGATAAAAGTTTATTTTTTTTTATAATTAATCCTATTTTTATCATACTCAGACTTCATCAGTGTAATTGTACTAGGGCATGGATACACACACACACACACACCCACACACCCCCCCACACACGCACACACCCATCCCATAACCCTGACAGAATGGAAAGATCTAAAGGGTAAACATAATGAAAGGTAGCAGAATTGAAGATAAAATAAATTTATGCAAACACAGCCTTCGACAAAAGGCACATATGCATGAACATAAATTTCACAAAATTTCTGATTTACAAAATCCTCTTAGAGGTAAGCACAAAGCATACGATCTATTACTTAGTATGAATGCTTTTGAAAATTTAAATTTTTGAAATGAAAAATATGTACCTTGTATTAATCTTGAAATTTAATTTACAATTAAGTAAATTATAGGGATACATATACAATTTCTTTGAAGGTTTTGAAATATGAGATAATCCTAGCAACTAAGGTTTTCTGCTTAGAAGAGGAATATACTCTCAGAGTCTTAAAACTTGAAAAAACTCCGCCTTATTTGAAGCATCTGGGATCCTTTTATAATGGAAAGGATCATGCTTTGGATAGCTAGCAAACAAACTCTTGTGATTAACAAACAGCTGGAGAAAACAATCTTAGCACGTGGAATCTTTAGACTTTTTAGGGATCACATGTTATTACTATTGTTTTGAACCTGCTTTTACTGTAGAATTTACTTTTCTACTGCAGAGCTTTTCTTGAAAAATAGATGGTTTTACTATTCATCTTTTATTTATGTCGGCTATTGTAGTGTTGGCAGACAAAAAAGAGACTGTAGTGTCGACAAATACTGAATTACAAAGCAAATTACTCAAGTAAAACTAATTATTACATGAGTATAATGGAAATTTTAAAACATATCAAGCTTTGAATAAAGATGGAAAACTTCTGATATTTTGCATTTTTTATTTTCTTTCTTTTCTTAACAAACTTTTTTTTAACATCTACCATTAAAGGTGGTAAAAATCCTGTAAATATAGATTATATATAATAATTTGAAATCTACCTTTGGATTAGCGGTAGAACACCAAAACATTATCGTCTCCTAAGACTATAATAGGCTTAGAGGAGGAATTCGAACTTGAAGATGCTGGTTTTGAAGAGCCGAGTTTGAAAGAAGCTGGTTTGCTACCCATTAATTATTGGTTACTTTAAAAGAAATCTTCCTCCTTTTGGCTGCTGCTAGTTTTGGAATGGCAAAGTATTTATATACCAAAAAAGTTATTGCTTCTAGAGGGCACTGAAAATAACCATGCTTAAGTAGTTAATTTTGAACCAAATTTTTTGAAATTGCGTTGTTAAATACATCCCACCATTTTACTTTAAATCTTCTGATGAGATTTATTCGTCCATCTAGAATATGTTGAGAAGCAAAATACCAGACACATTCCCATGGAAGATGGAATTTTGTACAAAACATAAGGTAAATTGTTAAAATTTGCCTATGTATCCTTTGGTTTAAAATGGGTTTTGAATAGTTCATAACAAAGATAAACTTCAGGAATTAAAGTGTTAGGCATATTCCCAAAGTGATTCCACCATTGTATGAATCATAAAGGTATATAAGGTTGGGCTTGGAAAAATTTATCGAAGTAAAATAGCCATCAATGACTATTTCTTTCATTTTGGATGAAAAACGCATTGAGCCAAGCCTATTGATAATCCCAATAATTGTACAAGTGGCAATGGTTTATTCTAGTGTGAAAGTCAGTCAGAAAGATTCTGTGACGGTGTAAATCACTTATGTAATCTCTTGGGTGGATGACCTTTTGGATTTTGCCGGTTGAATATGCTGGGTTTGGATGGCTTGGATCTTTTTTGAAGTGTTTGAATTGGGCAGAACCAGTTACCTCAAGAATGGCTTGGTAATATGATTGAGGTTTTAACCCGTCCCAAGGTTTGAAGAGCCATCCTTTTGGAAAAAATGTGTTTAGCTGATTTGGTGGGATTTTGATAAAAATACCCATCCTCCATAGTTAAAACATTTTGGTAATGAAATTTTTCTAAATATTCATTTATTTTCTTAAATTATTTTTTCTGTGAAATAACAATTTCAGAAACATTTGGATTTAAAATATTTTGATTTGAAACAGTATTTTGAGATAGGGTTTTGGAGGGGAAAATCCATCTCTGTTTTTGAAACCAGTACAAAAAGTTTACCTTTTCCTTTATCCTCTTTGGAAGATGAAGGTTTTGAAGACAGGGCCTAGGCCTATGAAGACTGCATCTGAGATATGTTTTGAAGTGGCAAAATTAGTTTTGGGCTTTGGGTGAGTTGTTCAACCCATTTTTGAATATGCGATTCTTTTGAAGATTGGTCCTCATTTGAATTTTTTTCAAGGACCATGTCCATCCATGATTTTATGGGCTGGATAGAGAAGAGTCTTGGAATAGGCTGGTTTGAAGAGGCTTGGCTTGTAGCCTTACCTTTATTTGAATCTTTGGCTGGGGCTTTGTGTAACACCTCAGCTTAGCCTAAACCAAATCCATATAGAGAACTTTGGGGGGAGATTTTTAAATTCTTTATATTGATATGCTTATATATATTTATGCATGAAATTGGTATTTATGCATGTTATTTGAATTAGTTCTAG
>CANXYC011010440.1:0-18692 GCA_948193065.1 Aleurites moluccanus | reverse complement strand
TAGCATACATTCTCAATGCAAAACATCATATCTTATAAATTATCATTTTATATCATAACATCTCCGCTTATTCCCTACCGATCAAAAGACAGTTCTTACATCAATATGGAACAAAGGAGAATCTACAAATGCCATCCATGGCAACAAAATCAACCATTCATATCTATCTACGGAGCTCTAAGAGAGTACTTCTCAATAGACATAATTTATATATACATAACAAAATATTAATCAACATAATTACATCCAAGCTTCTTATGAAGAAGAAATTAAGAAGTACTATCCTCTGTATTAGCTCTCTCTCGAGCTACACTAGCACCTGAAATCCACAGAAGAGGGATGAGCCTTCAACTCAATAAGATATGAACTTTAGGTAAATCAAGAATCTGAGTATCAAATCATGAATATATACATATACATATACTTGGACATGAAAGAATCATAAGCTTATACTTGAAGAAGAATATGAGTGCTTACAACAAATAGCACTATCAAATTATATCATAAGTCAAATCATGGTTCTCATTTAGAACATAAGAATGCCCGCAAAGGATGGCATTATCAGATTACACATAGATAGAACTGATATCATATCATAACGTATCAGTAGCCTTGCTACCTTAACGTGCACATATGCTTTTGCGGGCATATGCCTAGAGCTCATGGCCCCCTCTAGGTGGAACACTGATAAAAAACCCTATCAGCTGGGCTCCCATTGTGCATATGGACCAATGAATTTACTCTCATTGGGAAAAGCATTCTATACTTATGTATATCATAGGTCATCATAATAAGATGTTCACAAAATTCAGATTTGATCAAGAGACCATTTATCATGCATATTAAAGGTTTGTTCATGATCTTGGTTCAAGAAGATAACCAAGTCATTTTATACATTAAGTATTTACATGAAGGAGGTAATCCAATAAAGGATACATATCATAAAGTATATACATGAATATTTAATAATTTATCTCATAAGGAGAAATATACATTTATGTTATTCATAACTTACCTCTCAATAAATCTTTCCACAATTTAGCTCAACCTTGATTAGATGAATATTCTCATCAATTCCTTGAATTGTTCAAGCCTAATCAAAATCCCCAAATTCTACAAATTAGGGTTTTCTCAATAATGATACATAATATGGTTCCTTATAATTTTAACCATTTTATAATCTCTATTATTGTTTCCTAACATCAATTTAATTCATCTCTTAAAGAAAATTTGAAATTATGAACATAGTCACTATTTAGATCACTAATCATCAAAACTCATAAATTCTTGTATCTGCCATATAATTAATAGCCTTAAATGCTCATAACAGGTTCTATATAACTCATAACAATTATTCTAACTACCAAAAATATTAATCTAAAAAGAGAAAAGAAGTTTGGAGAAAATCACCTTATTTTCCCCAAAACCGAGCTCTTGAAGAATCTAGACTTGAAATGATGATTAAGCCTTTGAATGAGTTAATTTAGTGATTTAATGTACTAATTTTGAGTATTAATGCATTAGAAAACAAATGGAACAGATTGGAGAGAGATAGGAGAAGAAATGAAGAAGAAAGAAGAAAAGAGAAGAAATTTATAGTGAAAAGGATGGCTATTGCTTCTCTATTAAATAAGCTATTGTCTTGCTAATTTCCCTCTTCGCCACTTCACAAATTCCACTTCGCCAAATGCCACCTCGGCAAATGCCAGTTCGCCAATTCTCACTTCGCAAATCCCACTTTGCCAAATGCCACCTCGGCAATTCCACCTCGCCAATCCCACTTCGCAGAATTCCACTTTATAGAATGTCACCTCGGCAATTTCACCTCACCAATCCCACTTTGCAGAATTCTACTTCGCAGAATGCAACTTCGGCAAATCCATCTTGCCAATCCCACTTCGCAGAATTTCACTTGGCAGAATACCACCTCGGTAATTCCACCTCGCCAATCCCACTTCGCAGAATGCCACTTTGGCATTTCCACCTCGCCAAATGCCACTTTGCAAACTAGGAGCCAATTCACACTACCTGTTCTGTTGAGCTGGAAAAACCTTCCTCGCCAACTCATTCCAAACGAGCTCGCAAAAGAGCTACAATCTCCAATCTCCTTGAAGTCCTACAACTATCTATACAACACATAAAGAAACATTTTCTTTCATACTTATACTTGATTTGCTCAGCTTCTAACATTCTCAAAATAACCAAATAGACTTAGACTTACTGCAGGAATAACGAACTGAACATGTTCTGGTTGAGGAAGCATACCTCCTCACACACACAAAATTTACAAAACTGCCATACAGACTTAAAATTAAATATATAAATTTGCAACTTTTATATTTTTACACTTATCCAATTACTCCTGCAAGATCATGATACTGACTCATAAGATTTTTTCCCAACACTAATTCTGAGATTTTTAAAATACTAATCTGCTCAAAACAAACAATCATAAAAAAAAATTAACAGGTATTACAGTGTCGACTTGATATTTATTGAAGTGCTTTATATATTGAATTGTTAAAATGGAGTAGAGGGTATAAGGAGAACCTTGGGGAGTATTATTTTCTCTAGATTTAATTTATATTGAAGGGAGGGACAAGTAGGTCCCGGAAACATAATAGAAAATACAAAGAAGACCTTGTCATTTTTCCATAAAATTCGTATATATGGATTCTATGAATTTAGAGTGCCTTACGCTTTCCTATACCCTAGAACCGTCATATCTCCTGAAGTGGAGGATGTGGCACCTACTAAACACATACAGTTAAATTATGCAATGCAATATACCCAAACATCATATCATCATTATAGTATCAAACAATACATCCGCTCAGAGCACCATTCATTAAATTACAAAATCACAAAAATATCAAATCATCCAAAGAAGGGAGTTAGTCAACAAGAACTACCCTAAATCTTAATCTAAAGAGCCGATCCCCATACCTGACTCACTAATTTTAAATGTTGTCTCTTATATCCAAACACAGGGTCTCAACAGTTTCTGGACTAAACCAGGTAGCGCCGACCTGACTGACCATAGCATTGGATGATGAGTAAGCCTTAAGCCATCATACACTAGTCACAGCTCATCAATCATACTCATCAAATCATAAACGTAATCTTATCTAAGTGGTCTTGTGTCATCCCAATCCCATCTAACAACTACAAACAGTACACAACATACACAATCATCACATCACCATAATTCAATCATCACATCATGGAACCAACACACATCACAATCACGTTCATTATGCTTTATAATGCACTTATTCAATGCGATATTAAAATAAATGAGGGGAATGAGATATTATATTAAACTATATAACTCATTGATTTGACAACCAAACTGATTAACTCTTCTTGGAGTTCATGGAGCCTGACAACTATAAAATAATTGAAATATCTCGATCGAAAACACATAGGAATTATTAGAATAAGAACAACCCAACTAATGATTCTGAAATATAAGATATGAATTTTAAAAATTTGTTGAAATTTTGGCAGAACCTCCTCTAAAATTAGGACGTAGCCCTCAGCAATAAAAATAACAAAACTTTTAAATAAATAGCCCGTAGGCTCACATCCATCACCATCAATTCAACTGACCTCTTTTGGGTCTCCAACTCTATAATAAATATTAATTATAAATTTTGCATGTCTCAATTATTTGATTCAAATAAGTGATTAATTATTATAACATTCTAATAAATATCCTAAATTAATTCCAACAAAATCAACGAGACTCCAAAGTAATAATATTCAAAATAATCCAAATAATTCACTCGTTAATTATTTCATAATTAATTCTCAATAGCACTCTAATTAATTAAATAAATCATCAATTAACAATATATCAACATTAATATTTTAACAATTAATCACCTTAAAAATATTTTAATCATCACAACACTCATAATATTATCTAGATAAATTTTTTATCGGTCTCTAATAATTTATTTCTATTTAAATTAATTTATTCGCCTAGTTTAACTACCGCCTTAATTAATTCACTCTACAAATATTTAACTTTCGATACCTAAATTTCACAAATATCATTCAAATAATTTTCATAATAACTTCAAATTAATTATATTAATTTACCTTAATTTATTCGCTCAATATAAACACAGTTGTCAATTATTTATTGCCTAAATATTCTAATATCAGTGTCAATATTTAATATTTTCCATAAATTTTCTCTAAACATACTCCAAATAATTTATAATAATTTTTAGAATAAAATAAAACTCACTACTCTCAGTTGCTAGAAAAATAAACGCGCGTCCCATTTTTTCAGTCTTGGCTTTGGTCATCAATGAGGCAAAATAGGTACCATTGGAAAGCTCATGAAGAGAGTTCAACAAAATTAAAATCATAGGAAATGATCTCCGAAATCGGCCGGAATCTACCATAGAATATTTGGTTGTCTCATTTTCTGATCTTATTTTTCAGTGAATATCATGTGGCAAGCTTGGTACCAAATGAAAGCTGGGATCAAGAAAAAAAAATTATAGGTATTGGAATCACTCAATTTGGAGTTCAAATGAGAAAGATATGACCATTTGAAATTTTCAGCCAATATGGTCATGAGGCAACTTTGAATAGAAATAACTCATTACCTCGTAATTGGAATGGAGCAAGAATAATGTCCATAAACTCTTCTCATGGTAGGCTACAAGATGTTGTAGAAGGTATCATACACTTACCTCTGGTTTGGCCGAAAACCACAGCCAAAATGGTTGTCTCCTCCTCCTCCTCCTCCTCCTCCTCCTCTTCTTCTTCTTCTTTTTCTTATACTCACGCTACTTGTCACACTCCAACTCTAGTGGTGCGACGGTCCTAGGGCAAGGGTAGGCTTAAAGCCACCATAAATCCGTAAAACTCACAAATCATAAATCTCATCATCATGATCATATAAATTGCAATATCATATATTACCATACATCTATCATGTCCATACATATAATTAAAATCAATCATATCTTTCTATTTTCATTTCATATCTTTCTATTGTTCCTTAATGATTAAAAGAGACATCTCACATCACTGAGGAACAAGAGTACCCAAAAGATAATAATTCAAAATATTCTAGTATCCTCGAGAGACTAACTACGGAGCTCTAGAGTATACTCCAATACATATTGTATCATAATACAATTAATTAGATATACAAAATATCTCAAGAGTTATTATAATGGAGCTTCTTGGAGTAAACAAGTCAAGAAGCCCGATCCTCTCTATTAGCTCCCCCACGAGCTAAGCTATCACCTGAAATCCACAGAAGAGGAGTGAGCCTTTAACTCAGTAAGATATGAACATTATAATCAAATATCTGAACATCGAATCATAGTCATGAACAAATAATTATACATATAGGTATGAAAGAAATCATAAGCTTTGCTTGAAAGAAACGTGGTTCTCACAATAATTTTGGCTATATCAAATCATGTCATAAATCAAATCATGGTTCATATTTAGAACATAGAATGCCCACAAAGAATGGCATTATCAAATCTCATCTGGTAGAACTGATCTCATATCATATCATACGTATCGGTAGCCTTGCTACCTTAACGTGCACACATGTTTGGCCAGGCATGCGCCTAGAGCTCATGGCCTCCTCTAGGTAGAACACCGATAAAAACCCTATCGGCTGGGCTCCTAAAGTGCACAATGGACTAATAAATTTACTCTCATTGGGAAGAGCATTCTATCCATGGGTCATGGGTTTCAATCTCATAAGAAGCATATTGGTCGCAAGACCATTATCATATAACATTATTCAAATCGGGTTCACAAGCAAGAAACATATGAACTTGATCCAAGAATATTGATGAAGTCATTCACATTATACAAGTATATAAATATATATATACAATAGGATAATCAAATATAAGAATACTTTGGTCATTTGAATTTCAAAGAACAATAATCGAATGGGATGTTCATACTTACCTCTTACACAATTTCTCTTAAATTCCTCTTAGCTATCTTCTCACTTATAATTCCTCAATCAATTCGAATTTCTCCTCCTAAGAAATTCCCCAAATATACAAAATTAGGGTTTCTCCAAATCAATAATAGTCAACATGATTTCCCATTAATTAATTATCTTAGAATCTCTATTCCTAATTTCCAACAACAATTTCATTTTTTTTTAAGAAATTTTTGCATTTAATTTTTGAAGTTACTATTCATGACAGTCTCAACCTCCAGATTTCTCCCACATTAATTACCATTAATAGCTTCAGATCACTAGCAATAAATTCTGTATACCTAAAATTAATTATCCTAACCCATAGACTTAAATAAATCCAAAGAAAATAACTTAGGAAGAAAATTTACCTTATTTCCTTCAAACTAAAATTTCTAAGATTACTGCCCAAATTTGATGATTTTTGCTTTAATATTTACTAATCTATAAGTTTAATACATTAATTTGATTATTAATACCTTAGAAAATAAAATGGAACAAATATGAGAAAGGACTGAAATTTAATTAAAGGAAGAAGAAAGAAATATCGTGAAACGCTACTGGGGGTTTGCTGGATTTAAATAAAACATTGCCCCAGAAACACGCTAGCCAGCTCGCCTCGCCAGACCTGCCTCAGCAAAGCTATCTCGCCATTAACACTTCGCATTCCCAACTCGCATTTTCCAGCTCGCCAAACTTGATCCAGCATTGCTTCCTCGCTATTTCAGCTTGCATATGCTACCTCGCGTATGCGGCCTCGCTAGACTCTCCTCGTGAATTCTTCCTTGCATATACTACCTCAGCAATGCTTCCTCGCCTCTTTGCCTCTTCGCGAACTGCCACTTCGCATATTCTCTCTTCGCATAATGCCTCTTCGAATAATGCCTCTTCGCATAATGCCACTTCGCCAAATCCTCTTCGCCTTTCCTCTTCGCCAAAGCTCTTCGCCAACTTCCTATTCGCGAATTGCCACTTTGGAAAACTCACCTCACCACTTCGCCATTTCGCCACTTCGCAAAATGCCTCCTCTCATTTTGCTGGCTCGCCATAACAAAATTCCTCTAAGTTAAAACCCTGTCTGGACCTCTCACACTTAGCCAGCTCGCAAATGAGTTACAAATATCCAAATTTACTAATTCTTTTTATCACTTAAAATCAACATACAGGGGCACAACATATCAAAATTTCAAATCAAAAGAACCAACACACAGACCGTGTTGACTCTCCAAAGATCACCTAGACTTCTGCCCCAAAATCTAGCCGAGCAACCCTGAGAAAAATCACTCTCCACTGAGACGTACTTATTAAAAAATTCTGAAATTTTACAGCCATAATCTCAACACACAAAGGAACATTTTTTATGTTCAAACCTTTAGCTAATTCTGCTTCAATTATTCCCAAAAATTTCAAACAGACACTGCATCCTTGTAGAAATTCTCAACCAGACCAGCCTTGCTTAAATAGACACAACTCATCACACACACAAAATTTAGCCAAACCATTTTACAGAATCATAATCAAGACATAAACTCACAATTTTTATGCTTTACACTTTATCAAATTATGTCTTTAAAAATATGAAATTATCATCACAAAATCTTGCAGCATCAAAAATCAAAAATTCCTGAAATTCTCAACATTCACATTTAAAATTAAAATAATTCTCTAAACATACAAAATCAATAAAAAAAAACTACAAAATGGCAGATATTACACTACTGCCAACAAATTTATTGTAGGATTTTGCAGTCACTATGGTAGTCTCGGGTTGATCTATTTTTTATTTTATTATTTTTTAAAAAATTTATAAAAAATTCATTTGAAGTCCAAAAATTATGAATAATTAATCAATAAAATTCTTGGTAAATGTACTTCATTTTGACATATTAAAATTTGAAAAATAATTTTTATCATTTTAATAAAAATTATTTAAATATGAATTTAATTTCTAAAAATTCTTAAAAATTAATAATAATAATAATAATAATAATAATAATAATAATAATAATAATAATAATAATAATGATTAAAATAATTAATTTAACTAAATAAGTAAGTACAAAAATTAAATAATTAAATAATACAGAATAATTAAAATTGAAATAAATTTTGAAAATATATTTTCTTTTACTTTGGGAGAGTTATTTCTTTAAAATACAATAAATCCCAAAAAAAATATATTTTTATATTCATAACTTTAATTAAATATTATAAAATAATTATTATTTATCAATAAGATATGATTTTAAAAATATTTCAAAATTACGGGTGTTACAAGCAGCCTCTTGCTCTCTTCGAGGTTGACTTACAAGAGGACTTTTAGACTGGGCTATTGTCACATACCAGATTTGAAACATAACATTTCTAGGGCACGAGTAAATTTAAAGTTAACAAAAACATATAGAACCCATTAACAATGTCAATTACAATCATTTATACTTGAATCTATTTATTAATAAAAAAAGTTTCTCTTAGTATTCATTATTCTTATAGAAATTTTGTCAGAATTTCTTTTGTATTTTTAATATAATTTCAGGATATATTTTTCAAATTACACAACTTGCAAAGAAATTACACTTTCAATAATTCACTACCCTAGCCTCAACTCCATAATTCAATGAGCATATATAGCACTTCTATAACTTTTAGTATTACAATTAATTTTTCATTCATTCTATATATCATCACTTTGTCTCATTAACTCTACACCTATCATGTCATTTCATTCATCTGTTATCATATCTAAATCTCATCGTATTTATAACATATCAAGCATTTAAAACAATCATTATTTCAAATTATTTATATAGTATTTGATACATCATTTATCTACCTATATACAGTACCATGGAGCTTTTTAAGAATTACTTTTAACTCCACAAACGAAAATATTAGATCGAAGTCTTTGATATCCCAAGTCAGAGAAAGGAGTGACTTAGGAATCAACCACTTCTACCTCATTCCTAAAAGATAATAAATAACCACAAGGTGAGTATAATAATACTCAGTGAGTTACATATACATCATTAAACATATAAATTAGGTAGGTAACAATGAATGAGAGTAATAAAAAAAAGGCTATCAATGTTGCATATCAAAAGTTTGCAATTTGCACACCAAATGTCATAAGTGGAAGGAATGAATATCAATAATAGGTAGCATTAGGTAATCATGTTCTAGGTATCATATTCATATGTAGAAATATATAGAAAATATAGATATTGGGCATTGAATACGTATCACATTTAACTTTAGCATTCACATATAAATTACGTAAGGCGGGCCAAACCTCACGGCTAAGACAAGTCCCTTCCTAGTTAGGATGAAAACTATAAAGAAATCATTGTACACAATACCAACGGTACTTACCCACTTCCCCGTCAGTAAGGTAGCTTTGCCAATTTCATATATAATTAGGCTAATGGAAATCAATAATAATATCAAGTAATCATTGGAAATATTAAGGTACTATGAACATTCAATAGGTACACTTGGGCACATTTATCAATCAGTGTTAATGCATTTCAATAAATATATGACTGGTTCCATTCTTGGTACAAAGGTGGTTATTCAATATCATACTTTGCGACACATGGTCAAACATTTGGTGTGCATAACATTAAGAGTATTTTGGTGCAAGTTCATCAAGGTTCAATATCACAAATCAAGGTTTCAAAGTGAGCAACACAATAAGCATTTCCAATTTCAATAGTAAATCAATGACAATAGATCTAATTGGGCTTGGTTTATCAAAGGATGATCAATGGCAATAACAAAGAGACATTCATTTAAGAAGGAAAAATGTTCATTTGAATTCAATTTTTCTTGCTATGATAATAGAAATACATAATGATATATACATAACTCACCTTACTTAACAACTTCCAAACTACACTTTACTTCTTCCTTTACTTTGAGCTCACACTTACATCGTCTCCTTCATTTGAAACTACATACCAATAAAGCATAAAATTAGAACTTATTCACGTAAAATATACTAATCTTAACATTAGTTTAATTAATTTACTTATATTCCTTAAACCAATGGTTTTGCTTTTAAACCTTTATTCAACTTCTTATCCTGGCAGCATGTATACATAACTCACCTTACTTAGCAACTTCCAAACTGCACTTTACTTTTTCCTTTACTTTGAGCTTACACTTATATCATCTTCTACATTTGAAACTACATACCAATAAAGCATAAAATCAAAACTTATTCACATAAAATATACTAATCTTAACCTTAGTTTAATTAATTTACTTATATTCCTTAAACCTAGGGTTTTGCTTTTAAACCTTTATTCAACTTCTTATCCTGGCAGTCAGGCTACTTCTGCCTATAATTTATGTTACATATGTCCAATTATTTTGATTCTTTTTCTTACTTAAATTAGACATATGATACTATTACATATTCCAATTTCAGGTCAATCTATTCACTATAAAATTATTAGTGAATTTTCAAAGTTTGACCTACTGTCTTGTAATTCATATCTAGGCATACTCCATTTAAATGTCTATAACTTAGTCCGTGTTCATAAAAATGAAAAATCATTTTATAGAAACTTATTTAACATGTAAATAAACATTTTTTTTGTTTAACACTTTTCCTAATTCAAACTTTAAGGTCCTCATATCAATAGAATATTATATCCTTTTCCTGTAATTCTATTAGTCTGAACCAGTTGTACATATAACACAATATCTCTCTATTCATTTCGAATTTTACTAAAACATTAAATAATATATATATCTACAACTTTCATGTTTAATACTTAATCAAATTATGCCTTTAGGATTATCATACCATTAAAATACAGTAGTCTTTTTTGACTATCTTATAGTCTGAACAAATAACACTTATAGTTCAATATATCTTTCCTCACTTCAAATTTTACCAAAACATTTTATAAAAATATATTTAAGACCTAAAGCTACAATTTTTATGCTTTACACTTTTCCAAATTCATTCGTTAAATTCACAAAATTTGAGCTATAACTTTATGATCTAATACAGATTTTAGAATTTCAAAACCCTAATTCCATCTTTAACTTCTTTAACCCAATTGGTTCAATTCATTATTCTATCAAACTATAGCACTTGTAAATTAAATTAAGAAACTAAGTTTGAGAATCTTACCTTAATTTGAATACTTGAATTCCTTCTTCTCTTGTAATACCCAGTACTTAGAATGTTTGAGTAAATATGTATTTGTTCATGTCTGTTTGATGAATGTTAGCATGCATATGTGTATATGCATGATAGATAATCTAGAATTTATCATGATTAAATATAGATTACTCCTAGAATGATTATATATTGAGACATAATATGTTATGACTGAATTTGAGGTGTTGAACATGTGTATGTATAAGTTGGTTGAATTCAGATAAGTTAGAATGGAGAAACATGAGAGATTCTCATCAGCAAGCCTTTCACGGGTATGAAACATCATTCATGGCCATGAGAAAAGCTTCTGTGTAAATTGGCCAACTCTTCAGATTCGTCTTTACGGGCGTGAAACGTCCCTCCATGGCCTTGAAGAAGTGCTTTGTACCCATGTGAACAGCTCCTTTCACGGTCTTGAAGCCCCTCTTCACAGGCATGAAAGTGTCGGGCCTATATATATGATAGCTCCATTTTTCATTTCAAACTTTTCCATTTTCAACTTTTCTTCTCTTCTTTCTTCAGAAATGGCCCCAACCACCTACCAGCTCATTAATATTCATCCTCTAACATTTATTTCTTCAGAATAACATAAGAGAGAAGGATTGATACATTCAAGAACTTTAAGAATTCGGATATCTCAAGAATCTCCATTCTAGGGTTTCAAGGTAATTTCTCAAAACTCATTTCAAACTTCAAGTTAAGCTAATTTATAGCTAGAATAGATGATTATAAGTTATGTATAGATGTATAAGATCCTTAAATAGAATTTGGTATGGATTATTAGAGAATTAGGGCAAAGTGATAAATAGTGTTGTGAATAGTAAATTTTTCTTAAGAATTTATCTTTTTCAAAGAATGATTATTATGAGTATGAAAATTATCTCTTTAGACTTTAGAGAGTCTTTAAATGTGAGAACTTAATATGTATTATGTTAGATAAAGAAACCCTAAGTGTTGTTTTGTTAGTTTATGTTAGGTTCGGGCTCTTGTTGATGTTAGTAGAAAGGAGCTGGGCTTGTGCTATGAATTGGTTTTGGACTCTGTTTCCTTGGAGGTGAGTTATGAACATACATTTTGGGGATAAGCTTGATTGTTAGAAAAATCTTATCCAATAATATATATATATATATATATATATATATATATATATATTCATGAAAATCATTATGTTTTGAGTACATTTATGAATGTATGCCCCATATGATTATTTCAGAAATTACATGCGCGAATGATACATTCCGGTATAAGACCTTTGAGAATCTTTTTCTGTTATTGTATTAATGAATGCATTCCTGAGTCTAAGTATCTAATAATATCAAAACACCTTACCTATGAGGGATGTATCATGAGACTATGTGCACCATTCACTCAACTGATAGAGTCAGATTATCAGGGTCTTACCTAGAGGAGACAAAGTTTCTTTAGACATGTGTCAGCGTAAGCACATGTACTTTGTATGGAGGTCGTTTGACTCCTACTCTATATGGAGACCACTAGGCTCCTAGATAGTATTTCTTAGTGTTCTGATATATAAATAAAATATGTCTTTAGTATATATATATATATCATAAATATATCTATTATGCCATACGATATAGGCATACTTTGAACTCCGTATTCTAAGCTTGTTAAACTAATTCTGATTTTCTATATAAACCATATAGTTAATGTTATATCTTTTTATGGATATTTCTTCTGAACCCCGATTCTGAATCTGGACCTAAGGTAAGTTATGTTCTTATTTCATTGAGTTGAAGGCTCACTCCTCTTCTGTGGATTTCAGGTGTTAAGATTAGCCTACGAGGGAGTTAATATTAAAGATAGAGTTTATTGATCCTTTATCCACAAGAAGACTCGTTATGTAAAATTTTATCTATTATATTGTAATTAAGTATGTACTTGTGTATTTATGTATCGAGAACTTATTCTTAGAGCTCCGTAGTGATGTCTGGAATTACTATTACAATAGTTGCTTGGAAAGCATACTTCTAAAGTTTCCTTTGCAAATTGTTTAGTTTACATAAGAAAGCCTATAATGATATCATAGGCTAAGTTATGTCACACCCCAACACCACCGGTACGATGGTCCTAGGGTAAGGGTAGGCATAAGGCCACCATAAACCCGTAAAAACCTTAACTAAACCTGTCTCATACATAATAGCATACATTTTCAATGCAAAACATCATATCTTATAAATTATCATTTTATATCATAACATCCCCGCTTGTTCTCTTCTGATCAAAAGACAGTTCTTACATCAATATGGAATAAAAGAGAATCTATAAAAGCCATCTATGGCAACAAAATTAACCATTCATATCTATCTACGGAGCTCTAAGAGAGTACTTCTCAATAGACATAATTTATATATATATAACAAAATAATATTCAGCATAATTACATCCAAACTTCTTATGAAGAAGAAATCAAGAAGCTCTATCATCTGGATTAGCTCTCTCTCGAGCTATACTAGCACCTGAAATCCACAGAAGAGGGATGAGCCTTTAACTCAATAAGATATGAACTACATAATGCGTTAGGTAAATCAAGAATATGAGTATCAAATCATAAACATATACATATACATATACTTGGACATGAAAGAATCATAAGCTTACACTTGAAGAAGAATATGAGTGCTTACAACAAATAGCACTATCAAATCATATCATAAATTGAATCATGGTTCTCTTTTAGAACATAATAATGCCTGCAAAGGATGGCATTATCAAATCACATATAGATAGAACTGATATCATATCATAACGTATTAGTAGCCTTACTACCTTAACGTACACATATGCTTACGTGGGCATATGCCTAGAGCTCATGGCCCCCTCTAGGTGGAACACTAATAAAACCCCTATCAGTTGGGCTCCCATTATGCATATGGACCAATGAATTTACTCTCATTGGGAAAAACGTTCTATACTTATGTATATCATAGGTCATCATAATAAGATATTCTCAAAAATTCAGATTTGGTCAAGAGACCATTTATCATGCATATCAAAGGCTTATTCATGATCTTGGTTCAAGAAGATAACCAAGTCATTTTATACATTAAGTGTTTACATGAAGGAGGTAATCCAATAAAAGTTTCATATCATAAAGAATATAAATGAATATTTAACAATTTATCTCATAAGGAGAAATATACATTTTTGTAATTCATAACTTACCTTTCAGCAAAACTTTCCACAATTTAGCTCAACTTTGATTAGATGAAAATCCTCATAAATTCCTTGATTTGTCCAAGCCTAATCAAAATCCCCAAATTCTATAAATAAGGGTTTCCTCAATAATGATACATAATATGGTTCCTCATAATCTTAACCATCTTATAGTCTCTATTATTGTTTTCTAACATCAATTTAATTCATCTCTTAAAGAAAATCTAAAAAAATAAGAACGTAATTACTATCCACGTCATTATTCATTAAAACTCATAAATTCTGGTACCTACCATACTACTCATAATTAATAGTCTTAAATGCTCATAATAGGCTCTGTATAACTCATAATAATTATTCTAACTATCAAAAATATTAATCTAAAAAGAAAAAAGAAGTTTGGAGAAAATCACCTTATTTTTCCCAAAACTGAGCTCTTGAAGGATCTGGGCTTGAAATGATGATGAAGCCTTTGAATGAGTTAATTCAGTAATTTAATATATTAATTATGAGTATTAATGTATTAGAAAATAAATGGAACAGATTGGAGAGAAATAGGAGAAGAAATGAAGAAGAAAGAAAGAAAAGAGAAAAAGTTATCGTGGAAGAAATGACTACTGCTTCTCTTTAAATAAGCTACTGCCTCACTAATGATCCACTTTGCCAAATTTACTACAGCAATCCCACTTTGCCAATTTTTCACTTCGCTAATCCCACTTCGATAATTTCACTTCGCCGATTCTCCACTTCACTAATCCCACTTTGGCAATCCCACTTCGCTGATTCTTCACTTCGCTAATCCCATTTTGGCAATTCAACTTCGCCGATTCTCCACTTCGCTAATCCCACTTCGGTAATCCCACTTTGCCGATTCTCTACTTCGGCAATTTCACCTCGTAAATCCCACTTCGCAGAATTCCACCTTGCCAATCCCACTTCGCAGAATTCCACCTCGCCAATTCCACCTCGCAAATCCCACTTCGCAGAATTCTACTTCGGCAATCCTACTTCGCAGAATGCCACTTCAGCAATTCCACCTACCCAGCTCGATTAGCTTCTAACTACCTCAAAATCGAGAAGCCATCTCGCACTACCTATTTCTGCCAAGCTGGAAAACTTTCCTCATCAACTCTCACTAAATCAGCTTGCAAATGAGCTACAGACATCCAAACTCTTCCATTGTTTTTGTCACTTAAAATAGACACTAAAGGGTCCAACATATCTAAAATTCAGATCAAAAGGAGATCTACACAATTTATGATGAATTTCTAAATTCACCCAGACTTTACTCAGTCTCCACATTCTCAGAATAGGCAAACAAACTTAGACTTACTGCAGGAAAATAAATAATTAGACAAGCTCAGGTCGAGAAAGCATAACTTTTCATACACACAGAAATTTATAAAACTGATCTACAGACTTAAAAATAAAATATAAATTTATAACTTCTATGCTTACACTTTTCTAAATTATTCCTTTAAGATCATGAAAAATGATTCACAATATCTTTTCTAAACACAGATTCTGAAATTCTCAAAACTCTAATATATTCACAATCGGAAATAAATAAATAAATTTTAAACAGGTGTTACATTCTTCCCTCCTTAAATAAATTCGTCCCCGAATTTAAAGAACTTACTTTAAACTTGAAATAAATGGGGATACTTGGCTCGCATAGATTGCTCATTTTCCCAAGTGCACTCTTCCATTACTTGGTTCTTCCATAAGACCTTAACCATTTCTATCTCTCTGTTCCTTAACTTTTTTGATCATTTTATCAACAATTTCCACAGGAACTTCTTCATAAGTTAAATCTTGCTAAAGATCTACTGCTTCAGCTTGCAACACATGAGAAGAATCTGTCACATACTTTCAAAGCATTGACACATAGAATATTGGATGCACACTGTCCAAATTTGGTGGCAAGGTTAACCTATATGAAACCTTTCCAATCTTATCTAAAATCTCAAATGGTCCGATGTACCTTGGAGATAACTTGCCCTTTTTGCCAAACCGTAAGACTCCTTTCATAGGTGAAACTTTTAAGAATACTAAGTCTCCAACTACAAACTGAAGGTCTTTCCTCCTCGGGGTGGCATAACTCTTCTGTCGACTGAAGATTGTCTTCAATCTTTCCCTTATGAGTGGAACCTTCTCTGTTGTATATTGCATCAATTCAGGCCCTTCAATATGCTTCTCTCCCACTTCATTCCAACACAAATGAGACCTACACCTCCTATCATATAAAGCTTCATAGGGAGACATTTGAATCGCCGAGTGATAGCTATTGTTGTAGGCAAACTCTATCAATGGCAAGTGCTTATCCTAATTTCCTCTAAAATTTAGAATGCACATCCTTAGCATATCTTCTAGAGTTTGGATAGTTCTCTCTGACTGTCCATCCGTCTGCAGATGAAAAGCTGTGCTGAAATTGAGTTGAGTGCCCAAAGGCTCTTGAAATTTCTGCCAAAACCTTGAAGTAAACTGGGTACCTCTATCGGATATGATGGAAACTGGTATTCCATGGAGTCTCACTACCTCATCAATATATATTTGTACATACTGAGAAGCTGTGTAGGTTATCTTGACTGGTAGAAAGTGAGCTGACTTGGTCAATCTATCAACAACTACCCATATTGAGTCATGCCCACTTGAAGTCCTTGGTAACCCTAGAACAAAGTCCATGATTATTCTCTCCCATTTTCATTCTGGCAAAGGTAATTGTTGAAGTAGTCTCGAAGGTTTCTGATGTTGAAATTTTACTTGTTGACAAGTCAAACACCTTGACACAAATTCAGCTACATCCTTTTTCATTCCACTCCACTAATAAAATTTTTTAATGTCATGGTACATCTTCATTGCACCTGGATGCACATTATACTTAACATGATGTGCTTCCTTAAGAATCATATCCCTCAAACCATCAACTGCTGGAACACATAAACTGTCACCGGGCCTCAAAATGTCATCAGTCAGAACAAATCCTAGAGCTTTTTCTGATCCCACATTGTTCTTTAGTTTCACCAACTGAGAATCTTTGTCTTGAGCTTCTTTAATCTGATCAATGAGAATTGGCTTGACTTGGAAATAAGCTAAAAGCACTCCTGAATCTGACAAATCCAAATTGATTCCTGAATCATACAATTTATGAATTCCCCTCACTAATAGTCTTTTACTCACTTGGATATAGGCTAAGCTTCCCAAAGACTTCCTGCTCAATGCATCTGCCACTATATTAGCCTTTCCTGGATGATATAATATTTCACAGTCATAATCCTTAAGTAATTCAACCCATCTTCTTTGCCTAAGGTTAAGATCTTTCTGCTAAAATATATATTTCAAACTCTTGTGATCTGTGAAGATCTCACACTTCTCTCCATATATATAATGTCTCCATATCTTCAAGGCAAACACAACTGCAGCCATCTGAAGATCATGTGTTAGATAATTCACCTCATGCTTCCTCAACTGCCTAGAAGCATAGGCTATCATCTTACTATGCTGCATAAGCACATAACCAAGCCCTACTCTTGATGCATCACAATACACCGCATAACCTCATTCACCAGACGGCAAAACTAAGATAGGTGTCATAGTGAGACATGTCTTTAACTTTTGGAAACTCTTATCACATGCATCCGTCCATAAGAATTTCACTTGCTTCTGGGTAAGTTTACTTAAAGGAGCTGCAATCTTGGAGAAGTCTTGAATAAACCTTCTGTAGTAGCCTGCTAAACCCAAGAAACTTCTAACTTCTGAAACATTTGTGGGTCTAGGCCAACTAAGAATTGCATCCACCTTTCTAGGATCAACTTCAAGCCCTTCCTTGCTCACCATGTGCCCTAGAAAGCCCATACTCTTGAGCCAAAACTCACACTTTGAAAGTTTAGCAAACAACTGATGCTCTCTCAAAGTCTGCAACACAATTCTAAGATGCTCTCTATGCTCTTCTTCACTTTCTGAATACACAAGAATGTCATCAATAAATACAATGACAAACTTATCCAAAAATGGTTTGAATACCCTGTTCATCAAGTCCATAAATGCAGCTGGTGCATTAGTCAATCCAAATGGTAATACTAGAAACTCATAGTGACCATATCTTGTTCGGAAAGCTGTCTTTAACATATCCTCATTCCGAATCCTCAATTGATGGTAACCTGATCTCAAGTCTATCTTGGAGAAATGACTTGCACCCTGTAACTGATCAAATAAATCATCTATTCTTGGCAAAGGATACTTATTCCTGTTAGTTACTTTTTTGAGCTGCCTGTAATCTATGCATAATCTCATAGAACCATCCTTCTTCTTCACAAAGAGTACCGGTGCACCCCATGGTGAACTGCTAGGTCTGATAAATCCCTT
>CANXYC011010367.1:0-10503 GCA_948193065.1 Aleurites moluccanus | reverse complement strand
TAGCTTTGGTTCTCTCCAACAGGTTTGGATTGGGTCAAGTTCCTTCTTCATACTTGATTTGTGAACGATCCTTTGTTTTCTATCATATACGCTCGGTTTCAAGCTTCCCATAGCTCATGTTTCCCTGCGTACACGTATCATAAAGTATAATGTTAAAAATGATCAAATGGCAAACAGATATGACATGATTATGTTAATGATGTTCATATATATAATATGAGAACTTGATATGATATGTATATGATATGAGATATGAATGCAATTATTGAGTGCATATTGAGTTGTGATTGACTAATGGAGGTTAAAAGGGGATGTATGCTATATTGGAAGTGCAATTTATATGTTTTACGGATAGCGTAAGTCAGAGTTATAAAGGAAACTCTGTCAGTTTTTCTGTATGAATGTTATGATATTTAAAAAAAAAAATTATCACCTAAAATGTATCACAGGTTAAGTAATGATTGTAAAAGTTATGTTAAAGTAAAAGCATGGGTTCTTCGAGGTACTGGTCGCCTTGGCATTACCCGTACCCTAGGACCGTCATGGTCTAAAAATAGGCCGTGACAATATATAAAATTATACATTAATATTATTAATTGAATAGGGACATATGTGTATGTTACATTATAAATTATGTTGCATATTACTTGTGGTTCCTGAATATGATTAGGATGACATAGGACCACATAGAATTTTAAGTATAAATATGGTTATGGATATGATTATGATTTGATGAGCTATGACTGATGTATGATGACTTGGGGACTCGCTCATTGCCCGATATTGTTGCCAATTGGGTCGGCGCTGCTTGATTTAGTCCAGTGATGGTTGTGACCCTATGTTGGATATAAGAGATAATATTTAAATTAAGAGAGCCAGATAGGGGGATCGACTCCCCACACTGAAGTTTTGTAACACCTAGAAAATTTTATATTTACATCTAGTACCCTTATATGTTATTAAAAGTAGATTTATTTTAATTCAAGTATATAAATTATAAATGTGAAATTAAATCACTAAAATTCCAACTAAAAGTTCCTAACACTTAGTTAAAAATATAATTACATGAAAATATTATTAAATCCTAATTAAATGTCAAATGGAAAATATAAAAAGTATTAATGTTAGAAATCAAAGTGGAGCAAAAGTGTAAATATAAGAAAGGGGTTAATTTCTAAATAAGAAATTGTTGAGGGGCTAATGCGCAAATATAAAAATTTCTAAATAACTATAAAACCCAATACTTAGAGAAATTTACCCCATTTTTCATTCTTCCTCCACCTTCGGTCGAACCTTGTTTTCTTTCCCCTCCATTGCATTTCTTCCACTTTCCATCAAAATTTCACACCAAATTTAAACCCTAAATTAAATCTAATAAATCCTTAATGAATTTCTAAGTTTTTTAGTCTATTAACACAAAAATATAGCCTTGAAATTCAAAGGAGACTTGAATTCATTAAAGAAGGGGAAATTATGATTTCTCTCCAAAATATAATCACTTATTTTGATTCCTTTTCAATTTATATGAGTTATATGATGCTTATAATGAGAAATTTTAGCAAATATACATATATTGGTGAAGATAGGAAGAGTTGTCTCTAAATTAGGATTTATGTAAAACCCTAGGTTTTAAATTACATGGAATTAATTTAATTTGAGTTTAGAATCAAGTTTCTCATGTCAAATTAAGTCTAAAATAAATGAATTTTACTATATAGAATCAAAGGAAAATAAAAAAGATGATGGAAGTGAATATATGACATTTTTTCTTAATGTGAGAATTGGAGCTTCCATAGTGTTTTTGGCCAAACCAACCATCAAGGTGAGTTATAAATGTGTTATTATGCCATAAAATAGCCAAAGTTTGAATTATAGAATTCATTTATATAAAACTACCAAAATGGTCGAACCACCCTAGTGTTTCCCTTTGATCTTCTTTTGTTTTTCTAAGCCTTTTTTAGCTATGATTCTTTGACTTTTAATTGAGTTTTGAATGCATATATCCTTGATTGGATTGAGTACTTGATGATTGCTAAATTGACCTAAATGTTACTACCCTAAAGGCCTATCATTTTGTAGTTGAATTGTTGAACACCAAGTGTTTGATGAAATGCCTCAATGAATATTTCTTCATGTCTACTAAGTGTTTGATAAAATGTCTAAGTGAATTTGCTGCAACGATACCAATGGCACCTATCCCAACCCTTGGTCGAATGCTATTGGACCACTTTTCCATTGTTTATATTTATTTGATTAATGATCCATTGTTACTTATTTGTTCATTGGAAACTTATTAAACTTAATGAATAATTGATTCGTTCTTATTGCTACCTTTATTGAATTGTTACCATATTTGAATTCCAATGGACTTATTATGTGTTAACATGACATAACTACCTTCCAATAGGGTAGTGGGTGAGTACCATTAGCATTGTGCATAATGATCATTATATTGTACCATTGCTAGGAAGGGTTATTGTCCTATTCATGAGATCTGATCAACCTTATGTCATTATTACTGGATTAGATGTGCTACCAGATTGAAACATTTTATTCATATGTTTACAAACTTTAACTCTGTCATGCTTTGCTAATATGAGGTTATCATTAATTCATGCTCCTTATGATTGTTCAATTGATTACTTTGATTGATATTTTATTTCCTATCTCCTTCATTGACATATTGAACTTGATATCTTCTATTTGATATTTATCTTGATCATTTGGTGGGCTAACCAATTTGTAACCTAACCCTTATGTGTATAATATGCATATTTGTGACTCACTCAGTAATTTTATTCACTCTTTAGTGGTTTAATATTTTTCAGGTTCAGAGCAGCTTAGCAGTGGTTCCAAAGGTTTCCTCCTTCAGTTATTGGAACTTGTCTTTTACCATGTAAAGTCTTATATGTGATTGTTCTATTTTGTACACTTAGTTGCTCCATGGTATATGTAGTTATGAAACTAGAAAGAATGTAGAATGTTTACTGTTAAACTAATATTTTATGTTTAATATGAAATGATAATGTTTGTTAGCCCTTTAGTATTCTAACATGCTCATTTTGATGGGTACAAACAACTAATTAAACTACTAATCTTGTTTATTTAATTATATGAAAGATTTACTTTTTCAGATTACTGATTGCTAGTTTGTAGTGTCTGCTACACTTTTAAGTAGTTCCCGCTACTTAAGTTCAATAAAGGCAAAATCTAAGAAGAGGTTTATGTAGGCTCGTTACTTAACTAAGTAACGTCCACTACCTACATATGTCCCTAATGCTACATAAGTTAAAGTTAAGTAGCAAGCGCTACAAACATGTTACAGTCACAAGCTTCAAGTCCAAGAGGTCCAAAGGCTCAAGGGTCAAAGGAGTAGAGGAGTAGCGCCTGCTACGAAGATAGCTTAGAGACACAAAAATATTTTAAAAAAATTGGAAGAAGCGTCACGCACACTACATGTAAAGTAGAGCCAGCTACTTAGAGAATTCACTGTCGCTATATGGAAAGTCATAGCCATGAAGTTCTTCATTCTAGGAAGAGTCGCGCCCACTACAAGTTAAGTAGCTCCTGCTACTCCTTGTGTAGCCGCCGCTACACTTTAAAAACTGACAGAAAAATAGTAATTGTGAGTTCAAAGATTTGTATTAAATGCATATTTAATGGACCCAAACGACTTTTTTAAACTGAAGACTATAAATATGTGTTGATATGAAGTTAATAGGGTCATAACAACTATTTATAGTGAATTAATTCATACCTTTAAGCATTCAAGTGTTCTTAAGCTTAATATTTGAATTTTCTATTGTAAAGAAAATTAATTGCTAAACTTCAAGGTTATTAAAGGGTGATTAATTTCTGAGAGTTAGGTAAAAGTAATTGGGTAATTTCTTTCTCATCCCTTGTAATTCTTTAGGGTTGTGTATGAGCATATTTGTAAAATACATTATAAGATTTTGTGTGAGCCAAAACCCGTTAAGGTATGATCTTGAACCTATAAAAAAGGATCAAAATTAGTGAAATACTCAAGTATGATCTTGAGGAGTGGACGTAGGCTTATTTTGACTGAATGACTATAAATTCCTTGTGTGAATTTTCTCTCCTCCTTCTCCTTATTACATTTAAGTTGTCATTAATTTTTAAAGACTACCAATTCAACCCCCCTCTTGGTTGCCAAAGGACTTTCAATTGGTATCAGAGTTTTGAATCCACTTTTTTAAAGATTTAACCAACTTGGATCAAAGATCATATGGCAAACCAAGCAACTGACATCATTGAATGCGGTTCAACCATGAGACCACCTTACTTCAATGGCACAGACTATCCTTTAAGAAAATGGGAAGATTTCATCAATCGATCCACTATTACCCAGATAGAATCATAACCTCGTGAAGTCTTCGACAAACTAACCACAAAATCCATAGTGACTTGCTCCCATTTCCATTCTGGTAACTCTATCTCCTATAGTAAACCAGATGGCTTATGATATTCAAACTTAACCTGCTGACAGGCTAAGCAAGAAGACACAAACTTAGATACATCTCTCTTCATATTAGGCCACCAGTAGACTTTCTTCAGATAATGATACATCTTTGTAATTCCAGGATGTACACTATAATAAGCATAATGGGCTTCTTTCATTATTTGTTCCCGTAATCCATCAATTTTTGGTACACACAACCGTTTTTCACACTTCAGTATACCATCCTTAATTGTGAATTTTGAAGCTTTACTAGATTGAACATCTTCTTTTAACTTCAAAAGAAAAGGATCCCTATCTTGGTCTGCCTTAATATCATCAACCAATATTGGATTAAACACAATTCAATCAACCAAAATTGGCATTTTGACAATTTAGCATACAATTGATGCTCCGGTAATGTCTGCAATACCGTTCTCAGATGCTCTGAATGCTCCTCTTTACTCTTAGAATAGATAAGTATGCCATCAATAAACACAATGACAAACTTATCCAAGTAAGGTTTGAAGACCCGGTTCATCAAATCTATAAATGCGGCTGAAACATTAGTTAACCCGAAAGGCAACACCAAAAATTCATCATGTCCATACTGAGTTCTGAAAGCCATCTTGGTTACTTCTTGCCTTTTAATCTGTAGCTGATGATACCAAGACCTTAAATCAATCTTAGAGAAGTGACTGGCATCCTGCAACTGATCAAATAAATCATCAATCCGTGGCAGATGATACTTGTTCTTAACAGTCACCTTATTCAGCTGCCGATAATCAATGCACATTCGTAACGAGCCATCATTCTTTTTAACAAACAACACTAGAGCACCGTAAGGAGAACTACTCTGTCTAATAAATCGCTTATCCAATAATTCCTACAATTGCACTTTCAACTCTTTCGATTCTGTAGGTGCCATTCTGTAGGGAGGAATAGATATCGGATCTATACCGGGATACACCTCAATTTCAAACTCAATCTCCTTTTCTGGGGGTAGCCCTGACAAATCCTTAGAAATACATCAGGAAATTCTCTAACAATAGGTATCTGATCAATTCATGTTGGAGTCTTCTGAACATCTACTACATGTGCCAAGAAAAGTTGAATAACCCTTCCTTAACATCTTCTTAGCCTGGATAGCTAAAATAAGATGAATACCCATTTCCAATTTATCACCCTGATACTCAAATTATGCTTGTCTTTCTAGCTGAAATTTAATCTTCTTTTCATAACAGTCTATTACTGCATGCTGAGCTGTTAACCAATCCATTCCTAATATAACATCAAGCTCAAGCACAGGCAATTCTACCAAGTTAGCATGCAAAACATTATCCTCAATTTCTACTTCACAACCCGGGTAAAAATATTTTATTTCTATACTCTCCCCCATAGGTGTGAATATCTTAAATGGTATGATCATTAATTGCCTCTTCATTTTCAATTTAGGTGCAAACATAGGTGCTATAAATGAATGTGTGGCACCTAAATTAAACAATACTTGTGCTATCTCATTTTGTTTTAAAATCATACCTGTCACTGTGTTATCTACTCTCTGGGCTTCCTAGCTATTCACTGCAAAAACTTGCCCCTGTCCTATCCCTATAGGAGCCTGGCTGCTACTCTGAGCTTGCCCTCTATCTCTGCCTTGAGCATTTTTGTTATCATGTCGACTCATTTGTACTATTGGTTGTGAAATTGTTACAGTAGGCTGCTACTCACTCCACATTGGGCAATTCTTAATAAAATGCCCCTGTTGACCATATTTGAGGCAGGCACCAGACTGTCGCCTGCATTCTCCACCATGCCTCTTACCACAGAAAGTGCATACAGACACACTGGGAATCTATGTCGTGGGTCTGGATGAACCCTAAGAATAACCAGAAACTAACTGTACTGGAGGACCCCTATTCTAACTTCTCCTCTTCTGACTACCAGACTGTGGCCTCTGTTCAATTTTGGATCCTGTCTCTGTCTGTCTCTACTGAGAACTTCCCTCTCCTCTTCTAATTTGAACACTGAATCTCCCTTTTCTTTTATGTTCCCTCTTTGCCGTCTCTGGCTTGTACTTCTCTTCCATCTGATTAGCTTTATCGATAATTGTCGTCAGAGAAGTGAATTCTGTAGCTAACAGAGCATTATACAATGATGCACATAGTCCTTTTCTGAATTTGCTAATAAGATAAGCTTCGGTAGGTGCTATCCCGGTGGCATATCTGCTCAACTGAATAAACTCATCTTCATATTCCTCCATACTCCTGTTGCCCTACTCTAACTGCTCAAACTGTATAATGTTTCTGGTTTTCACCTCTTATGTGAGAAACTCATCTAACAGGGCCTATCTGAACTGGGCCCAGGTAGGAGGATGATCACTATATAGACATGGCTCCATGTGTCTAGAAAAATAGGTTCATGCTTTCCCTTTCAGTAACAGACCAACTAACTCAACAACTCTAGCATCAGAACAAGGTAACCTCCTCACTACCTTCTCAATATGCTTTAATAAATCAATGGGCTCCTCTCCTTTTTCACCTTTAAACTTAGGCAAATTCAGTTTCAAAAAATTAAACATACTGACCCCGCCTTCATCTATAACCTGACGGCCCTCCTGGACAACAGGCTCTCCAGGGACAAATACTAGTGGTACTGGAGCTAGACCAGGTGTAGCTAGTGGAACAGCTAGTGCTGCAGGGGGTGGCACTGCTGGTGATGTTAGTGGCGGCATAACCTACCTTTCCTGCCTCAATTTCTGTATTTCTCTGCGTAATTCTAACATCCCTTGCATAATTTTCACTTTCTAGGGATCATCACCCATTCTGATATCCTCTGTCCTCCATCGGGAATGGGGAGGTTCCTATGTCTCCTCCCTGACTAATGACTCATTAGAGGCTACCTCTACCTCTCAGGTAACCTATCTGTCTCTGTCATCTGTAGTATAGTCCTTCTGTCTATCAGACATCTCGGTCACTATAAGAAATAGAAACATCAATTCAGTATGATACAGAAATGCAGAATACATATATACTTGACGAATACAACAAAGGTTGAAATTTGAATTCTTAAGCTCCATGATTTACTTATGTCCTATTAATACTGTATCTAATTACTATTCATATAAACCTATGCTCTGATACTACCTCTGTCACGTCCCAATTTTGGAACATGACAGTCCTAGGATGCAGGAACAACTAGTAGCGACTGGAACCCGTAGAACCCAATTACCAATCCAATTACCATCTTATTATTACTCAATTAATTATTTTATTATGCATTCTGTATTCTATAATCCTATGGTCTGTCATTTTGTAATTTGTAATTCTGTAGTCTGTAAACATTTCCATACACATTTCATAAACATATTTAACCTCTATAAAATATTTATCATCTATATATATAGTCTATCTACATCCATAAACATATCCGTGGAGCTACTAGAATAATTACATAACATAGAGTTTAAAATATTTACACTGTCAAAAATACTGCAGGATTCTATGGAGAAAGAATTCTAGAATTCGCCTTCTACTTCTGACCTGAAAAATGTTAAACAACTAAAGAATGAGTATAAAAACACTAAGTGAATCTAATATACATCATATCAAAGGCAAAAAGTTAGATAAACAATAAAATAGCATATATCAATAAATGGATAACAGGGTTGCACACCAAATTACAGAAGACAGGATATTAAACAGAAACAATGATTTGTGATCGATAAATAGGATATCAATAAACATATCATATGGATAAGACAGATAATGGGCCTTAACTCATTTAATCATATATAAATCATATGTATAATACATAAGTGTAACACCTACCATTTTCATATGTCATTTTCGAACATATATATATGTGTATAAGTTTAAAATTTAATTGGCTGAATTAAATTATTCTGCGACAAGTATGATTTTTACTGCGACAAGTATGATTTTGGAATAATGGTATTGATAGTAAATGAGTACGGAAAATTTCAGTGTAAAATATTGATAGATAGATTTAGCTTTCAAATTTGAAAAATATATTCTAAGTGCTGGAAGTTAGAAATTTACAGGTCAGTAGTGAATTTGAGTAAATTGGGTAAGTGTTTTCTAGCCATCATTGGCGAGCTGGCTTTGCCGAGCTGGCCTTGCGAAGAGGCCTTGCCAAGTTGGCCACGCGAAGTGGAAAAAGGCGAACTGAGAATGTAAAGTGGGAGATGCGAGGAGGAAGTGGTGAGCCGGCATTGCGAAGGGGCAATACGAAGAGGAAATGGTGAAGAGGAAGTGCGAAGAGGAAATGGCAAAGAGGAAGTGCGAAGAGGAAATGACGAAGAGGGAATGCGAAGAGGAAATGCGAAGAGGGAATGCAAAGAGGGAATGGGAAGAGGAAATGGTGAAGAGGAAATGCGAAGAGGGAATGCGAAGAGGGAATGCAAAGAGGAAATGGCGAAGAGGAAATGCGAAGAGAGAAACGCGAGGAGGAAATGCGAAGAGGAAAGTGCGAACTGGAAATGGCAAAGAAGAAAGGCGAAGAGGCAATGCAAACGGGGTTTGGCAAAGAGGCATATGCGAGCTGGCTTATGCAAAGAGGAATGGTGAGCCGACAATGCGAAGAAGCATTGGCGAGCTGGAATAGTGGATCTGGAATGGCGAAGCGGAAATAATTAATTCCGTTATAGAGGCAGTAACTGATGCATTAAAAAAAATTGTTGCCTTATTTTATTTCATTTCCTTCTCTGTTTCTCTGTTCTTCGTGTTCGTCTTTTCTCCAAAGAGCCGAATACTATTTCTTCATCTTCTTCTTAGATTCCACGATTTCTCCATCAAAATTTCTGGAGAAAATTCGTGGAAAATACATAGAAATATTCTGTGACTATATTTTTTAGTTTTAAGCCTGTGGATAGAGCTGGGAATATTTTAAGGCAGAGAAGAATAATTTCTGCCATTGACACTCATTTGAGGTAAGTGATTATTTGTTAGATTTTATTGATTTAACATATATTATTTAGGTTAGAATAAATGGGTTTAGTGTTATTTTACATAGATTAACACTAATTAATTGAAATCCCTAAAGTCTAGGGTTTATTTGGAACTTTGAATTTAGATTTGATAAATTAGTGATGGGATTCATAAATTGATGATAGGAATAGTTAATTGGGTATAAGGGAACAATAAATTGATGACAAATTTGATGTGAAACTTTAGATTTTGGAAACTGAATTCTCAAAGTAGCCAAATTGGAGATTTTGGAGGAAATTGGTGAATTTGGCTAAGTTATTGGCTATTGGAAAATTGAGGTGAGTTCTACATGCATCATTTATTTTATTGAATTTGCTTAATTGATTGTTGGACACCATTTGGGAAAAACCCCCAAATGGCTAAACCCCACATTGTATAATTTCCTTGATTTTCTTTAAACTTGCTTTTATATTCTTTACCAAATAAGTTCTTATATTGTTGTATAGCTTTGCTTCATTGATATTTTTCCCTTTTTAAAATTACCAAACCATATTTTCTTATCTCATGAAAGTTATTTTGCCTCATGAATACTAAACCTATTATTGATTGATATTGGATATTCTATATGGCATGGCCATTATTGATATTGGATACTGATATGATTGATACCGAACTGATTGATTGATCGATTGATTCCGGATGCCATTGTTGTTAATGGTATCCCTTGTTATTGACCTTGATATGGTTATGGCAGAACTTTCGATTCGACAGGGGAGTGGGAAAATACTATCGACCTTGTGCATATTATATATTTGTACCCTAGTTGGGAAGGGTTATGGTCCCGATGATAGGGCCTGATCAGCCTTATGCTTATTTGCCCTGTTATGGATGATCTAGGATCTATATGGTCCAATGCATTTGATTGTTTGGATATTGTATGATTTCTTTTCATGCAGTCCATCCCTGTATCTGTCTTTCCATATATGATACCAAACTGGTATGTTGAAATATTGGCTTTATTGTACCTTGACATTTATTCGGTACCCTATTATCTTATTGACTGAAACCTTTGCTATATATATATATATATATATATATATA